>VXBB01022695.1:747057-820447 GCA_013399915.1 Illadopsis cleaveri
ACTCTTGTGCTTTTTTTTTGTTTTTTTTTTTTTTGTTTTTTTTTTTTTTTTTTTGTGTGTGTGCGTGTGTGTGCAGGAGACATTACTCTTGCACAAGAAACATCATGGAGTTGTTTGAATGTTAGATCACTGGAGAAAGCACAGATCTGCTTTCACACTGAACGACTACAATCATGACAGCTTCTGCACACATGCACCTCTCAGCCCTGCTTTAGCTGCAGTCCACTTCAGAGAGGACACTGTTCTTGTCCCTAAAACAATCGTGTTTCTTCTCTGTGAAGCATATTAGTAAGAAAAAGTAAGACTCTTAACAATGCAAACAAACCTTTTCATCTTGGGTGTTTCAGCAGCTCTAACTCCTCCTTACAGACTTGGATGCTTGTCACCTTCATTGACCTGTTGGAACATGACTGAAGGAACATGCATTTTTCAGTTAGGTCAGTTCAGACCCATCAACCACAACAGACCACTGCTTTGCTGGACAGTCTCCATCCACACTGCTGTTTAGAAAAGCCACAGAGCAGTGCAATGAGGTAAAAATCCCAAGAGTTGTGCAGACACCTTAGTTTTAATATTACGAGGCCCCACATTACATGGTCATGGAGAACACTTCATTAGTTCCTCCATATAAAAAACGGGTTAGATTTTTAGGATTTTAAAAAACAAAGGTTACTAACCATTACCTGGGTTACTGGGATGTAAAATCCACACGAACACTGCTTCCTGCTTCTCTGGGCTCCACAGCAGTTCCCACAGCTGAGGGTGTGACGAGGGAGACAGCTCACACCAGTGCACACACCTGAGGCAGCAGGGAGTGAGGCTCCCCGTGACAGGAGGGCCAAACTGGTTTCAGACTTCAGGGGTCACTTACAGTTTATGTTTTGGGTTTTATTCAAAACCCAAGGGAGCCAAAATAACCTACATTTTTTGGATAGCCTATCACTTTTTCTAACTAGATTCATTCTTCATAGAAAGTCCTTTTATATACTGCCAGCCAAGCTACAAAATTTACTATTCCAACACTGCAGGAGTTCAGAGTAGGCTTGCAGGGTAAATAAAGTCAACAGCTAGAGGACCAAGTGCTGGCAACCACTTCTGATGTTCCCTGAAAGTACGTATTACCCTGGAAGATAACCACTGACACTTCTCAGATAAGCAAGCCGGATAAGATTTTGGAACACAGCAAGACCTAGTATTCTCATGCCTTTCATAGCAATGAGAACAACCAGAAACAGAAACATTGCCAATTTGTTTTCCCTTGAGTCATTTTTCACCTGTTACAATTGATGGATCTAAGTTCACCAGCAGGGAAGAAACAATAAATGCTTTTATAGAAACAAAGTTTGTGTTCAACAGCGTGGATAATTTCTTCTTCATATTCCTTAACTCCTGTTATTACTTTGCCTCCATAGATCTTGCACAATTTGATGTTTTTTAAAGTAAAAGGAAAATTGTGCTTTATATACAGCAAAATCTACCAAGGCACCTTTTGTGTTTTTACAGGCAGTGGTATGTTTTTCTCTTTCTTGCAAGAAAGCTCACAGATCAAGAGTTAAGCATAAAATTTTAACATCTCTGGCATGGTGTAATTGATCTCAAGTTTCTTGATGTAGTTTTAGAACAGTAAATTGGTAAGTTTTGGCTTTAGGGACTGCAGTTTGGAGGCAAATGGTATGGAAGAAGTAGATAGCAGTAAAGGAGATTGACTGGCATTAGGGAGAGAGAATGCACTGATTCTAGGATGCCATCAGTAGGGACAATGTCTTTGGTACTGTCCTAAGTGTGCTGTAGGTTCTCCTGGTGCCAGGATCTCTGGTAAAAAAGACAGATGTCCCTTCCTTCCTATTGGTCCCTGTTTCCATACATAAAAGGGTGTTGCCTACACGAATAGTCTGCGCTATAACTCCAGGGTTTTGTCAAAACAGCCTTTTGAAATCTGAATACTCAGAAGTGCACTGACAGATATGGCTGGGAAGCAAGAATCCCATTTGTAAAAAAAGCCCTGTAGATTTCAGCACTTAGGTTCACTCTTAGAACTTGTGTCTTTCATGTCCTGATTTAATTACATCCTCCTTTGCTAAAGACTCTTCTCAGGAAAAATAAAGTTCGATTGAAACGTGTCTCTTGGTGGAAACATAAATGAACTAAGACACAGTAAAAACACTATAAACTAGACCTGACCTTTGGTTCTACTCTTAAGTTCATATTCTATGAGCATATTAAATCTACCTAATTGTATCAGGGCAGGTGATATAAAAATCCAAATATGTCCATATTGCAGTTCTCAGTGGGAATTTAAGTTTTCATTTCACTGGAAAAAACCTGAGTCCCCACAGATGCAACAAAAGGTACCTAGATAAAACTTAAAATAAACCACATTTAATATTTGTAAGTCTGTAACATTGAAGTTGTCTAGATTTTGAATATGGGAGTTTCTATAAAGACAATAATCCACTTTTACTCTGTAAAAGTATAGTAAAACAAAAAATTCAAATATTTTATTTACTTCACCTAAAAAACAAGCAACCCATGAGTAAGATAGACATAGGTTTCCCCAATTTATCCCTAATAAATTTTTTTAAGATTTATACAATTTCTACAGAAACATACAGTGTATCAAAATCTGCATAAATCAAATTTATAAAATATGTAGAAATGCATAGTGATATTATCCTCAATTTACAAAGCAAGAATATGGGAATTATTTTTTTTCCAAGCCGGCTCTAGTAGGAAAAAGTCATTACAGCAACAGCTTCTTATGATCTCATGTTTTGTAAGGTTTCAGTCTCACATACAGATTCATATTCACATACAGCATCAGCTTTCAATGAATTGCACATAATACCCATTTAAAATGCACACCTGCACAATTTATGTGCCACCATTCTTTCTCTTATGCATAGTTGTATGATTAAATTAATCTACTCAACACACAAATGGAGTCAGTTTTCACACACACATGGAACAAGTACCGGCACAAACCTTATTTTCCTCTTTTTTTTTTTTCCAGTTTCTCCCTCCTTTATTTTCTATTTTTCATAGCTCTGAAAGGATAGATGAGAAGTTTAAAGAAACTAGGAAAGATCCCAAACTAATAGATCAGTGCAGACAGATCTATAAAGACCCAACTCTGTCACCAAATATGATACACAACCCTTGTTAACACCAATGGAAGCTGCATGCAATGCTATTCTAGACCTCAGGGAAGTATTTAGTCATACTTAATTGTGTGACGTGTTATAGGGATAACTGTTATGGAATCAGTACACTGATGTCAACATTTAAGTCACAAAATCTGGACAAAGGAAGTGAGGATAAGTCATTTCCCCTCCACCTCTCTATTCGTTCAGAGTAAATATTTATACTCCAAAGGGAGTTCGCATCAACTCCTTTCCAGAACATTTTTTGAAACAATTTCTTCACATTCTCCTCTGTACACTATAGCACCAAGCAGTTGGCTTTTTGTGCTTGTAATCCCTCTGGAGAAGTCGTGAATGACAGAAATAACAAGAAAATTAGTACAAACAAGCCTGATTTCAGGATTTCCATTTCTCTTCTTGATCTAAATCTGGCATCCAAACTTGGCTGACAGATGTCCTTGTGACAAATTAATGCAAATGTGTTAAGCAGCTGGATTTTTTTTCCTAATTAAAAGTTTTAGTCCACCTCTAAGTGATTTCCATTCAAAATAGCAGTATAAATGAAATATTTGATTATTTCCAAGTTTTACATAATTGTGCAGCTTGTTTGTTGTTGTTTATTTTAATTATTTTATGTAAGGCATGGTTTAAACAAGCAAATTAGTGCTTATAAATTCTTAACTGGATTCGTGAGGGTGCTTACCTCCATGAAATTGTACCACATTAGCACTAAACTTAACAGTCTTCCTTCCACCGTACCAAGCATTTAGTCGGAGCAGAGCAGCCAAACTGGCAATAGAAATCTGTCTTCATTAGCACAGTAATTACAAAGGGTGGTACAGTTGGGCCCTACCCCTGGTGACAGCTCAGAACAATCCACTGTAAATTTCCAACAAATGCTTTCCTTGTGAAAGAGAGAAATGAAAGAGGCACTAAATATGTTGAAATTCATCTTCCAAAAAAGCAGCATGACTGTGAGAGAAGGCCACCCTGGCTAATAACCTGTGGCAGTGCTTAGTAAGATGTAAAATTAAATAAAAATATACAACAGGTTGATAATCACCAAGTTCTATGAAAATCTGATTACTCAAACCTTTTCAAGTGTGTGTAAAAAAACTGCCTTCAGACCCCTGAGTGTAATCCCAAAGAAGACAACGCTTATAACTATGTTCCTATGAACCATAGCTAACAGCACATTAATTTACCAACATCTTGAAACAAAAAGATGTAAACATCTACAGAGTTTAAGGTAAAGCAGTTTTGTAAACATTAACTGCGGATGATAATGTTATTGTAATAATCACAGTTCTCTATGTCCTTCATCCAAGCCAGGAGGCTCACAGCTGTACAAAGTTAATAACTGCAGCAGTTTTCAGGCTATTTTCAGTCCTGTACAAATGAATATGTCAGTAGGTAGGTTTTGTCTGTCTACACACTAAGGATGTTGTTCATTTCCCATTTTTGTGTTGCTTTACTGGAGTCACACTCTGAAATGAAAACTTGATGGAGGACTTCGGAGCGATCCAAGCACTTCCCTGATGGAACGTGAGTAAATCTGTGCAGATTCTGAAAGACAAAACCACCAGGAAAATATGTTGGGTTTTTGTGTTGGGTTTATTTTTGTTTGTTTGGCTTTTTTTTTTTTTACATTTTCTTTACATCTGCAATATAGTTATTTACAAAACCAGGTTTCAGCATCCCAAAACAGGTCAGTTCTATACTCATTTTACTATTTGTTAAACCTAGCACTTTGCAGCTTTCATATTAAATCTTTGGTTCCTGTAGGTCCACCTGAGATGCCTCCCACTTCTCTTAGGCAACAAACTGCTAACAAAATGAGCAAAACTCTACTAAAATGCTTCTAGCCTTTTCATCCATCCTGTAAACAAACTAAAGGATTAACTCTTGAGCACAGCTTTGTGAGGACTTCACTGGGCAGGTCCTCCTCCAGTAAATCCTCACAGAAAGCAACTGCACAACACCAACATTAACCACAGAGGGTTAATGAAGGGGTAAAAGAAGTACTAGCTTGGCTCCCTGTTTGGCTGGCAGAAGGAAGAGTAAAGAGTATGAGAGTTGAGTCTGGCTTCTGGAGCAACAGGAGGCTGCCTAGGGAAGTGCAGACCTATTGCACCAGGCACATTCAGGCTGACTCTCACACATCTGTCTCCTTCCACACCCACCATGCTCCTATGCTCGAGTCTCCTGTGTTTGGTCTGTGGCTCCCTCCCACTTGCTGACCCCAGGCGCCAGAGGCAGCCCTGACTTGCTGACTGGCTGCGTCCAGTGGGGAGGGGAAGAGAGCAGAAGCAAGCCCATGGCACTACAGCTGGGCCGGAGCTCTGCAGCCCTGCCCCACACACACAGATAACCGCCAGCATGGGGACCCTCTCCCAGGCATCCTCTCCTCTCCTCTCCTCTCNGTCCTCCAGCTGGAGAGAAAAAAGGATGTCTAAACAAAAGCAACAGGCAGACCACTACCAACCCTCTTCTCAATGTTTGTTTACAGGCACTGAAGCCCTGCTACTGCTCAGTGCTCAGGCAGCACATGTTACACTCACCAAACTGGCACACTGTTTCAGAGACAGCCAACTGACGAACCAGATAAAATCTCCTTGCAGCCTTAATTTACACTGCCACAACATTTTTCAGCAGTCCATAAGTGTCTCATTCCTTACATCTTTGCCATTAGAAGAAACAGTTATACCCTCTGTACTGCACAGCAGTGTGGCCAATTCCTAGTATTTGGTTACACACCCTTGGCGGTCCTTTCATTCTCACCCTCCCTTTTTTCCCTTCTAGAAGCCAGTCAGTGTTTGTTCTACTGCCCAGACTGTTCTTACTGGGCTTCCTTATAACTTGTGGTAATAAGCAAACAATTACACAACTGGTGCTAGTGTAGAGGAAATGGATCTTACATAAATTAAATTCTTAGAGAGAAGCCAAGTAAGATGCTGGGACACGTTAGAATGGCCAGAGAGTTAAAAACTGATACTTTTTATTCTGCTGAATATTAAAGCTGAAGTTGATACTTATCTGTCACTGCTTATTGATTTTTACAATTCAGGTTTAAAGAAATTTGTCTGTCTATCCAGCACAAGGAAGCTGAGCTGGATGGGAATGGCATTATGTTACCTGATATTTACTAGCTCTATGCAAACACCAGAAAATGTGGAGTGGCTTAAAGGATAACAAATAGATTTCTCTGCAGTCAACTATGCCTGTGTCTTTCAAACAAACAATAAAGACTCCAGATATCCAGCTAATGAATTAATAAATATTCAATATGCTAGCTATATAAGCTGAAGAAAAATTGACATGGAATAGTTTCTTAGATGTAGAACCAAGTTATACTTGGCTATATCTAAGGATAATGTCACCCCTAGACTATTCAGTCTCACTTTTTAAAGAGACAAACAGAAATAGAAACTTAGATTTTTTTTTAAGTAACAGTAACAAAACTTACATGAATAGAGGACTTACAGATGTAGTGACTAAATAGACTGTAGCAGCCTCACACACATATCAGCCAACATTCCAAGTCCTTATTAAAAATTTATAGATTTTGCAATAGCATTATAACAGCACCACACCCAGGATTAAGAACAGAGCATGTTATTGTTACTAGAGAATGGCTAACGAACAGGAAGTGAAATACTGAAGAAGACAAAGACAACACAAAAAGGGAGAGTACTCTTATGTTTACCTGCTTCTATGTAGGCTTAAAAATATCTTCAGTCTTTAAACAGAGAAACACTTCAATTCAGATGGCCCATAATACTGACCCTAGCTTCTAAATGCACTCCAGTATTTAAGCCATCTTCTCACAGCATATATGAGATAAAGAGACTTTCTTGATATAGAGCACACAAGCAGAGAGGGTGGTGGCATTAAAACCTTTTATATAAAGTCTGTCACTAGCAGTGGACATGCTCTTTGCCTCCTCTGAGACATGTGCTAACTCCTAATATCTCTCTGGCAACAAATGTAGCTTCATGGAGTTTTCCTTAAAGATTTTGCTACAGAAGACAGCAACTAGAATCACTAAGTAAAAGGATCTTTCACTAGAGGAAGTTTTTCTAGCAAGCATGTGAGAATGTGCCATTAACAATTTACTCAATTCAGTTAACCTTGTACTAGATTTTTAATTTCAGGTATACATAAAACAATTTTTTAAAGGTCCAAATAAACCAGCATGAAATCTAAAAATTTATTTTCTTCCATACATCTGTTGCATACCTTGAAGAATTGCCACTCCTTGTATTCGTTCTGATTACAGTGTGTAATCATAATTTTGGATCCATCTGGTCCTTTAGTTAAGCACTGATCGTACTGCATGAGTTGATTGGCTTCGTTGATTCGGAAAAGCTGACGGAAAAGAAAAAGCCATTTTCGTAACAGTTGACTCAACGAGCATTTTAGAAACACTGAAAATACAATGAAATTGCACCATTCAAAACATTTTCTGGTTTTATTACACCTGTCTTTCAGGAGGGTTCTTTATTTTGCATAACACACTTTTACTATCACAATACTAAATTTCATGGTTAACTTTCCTGTAGGACTTAGAAGGCCAAGAAACTTAACCAGAAAGAGAAAAATGGTAAAGAGATTCCTATTTGGGAGATTTCTGAAAGTGTTTGATTACAAACCTTTGTATGATTTGATGGCTAAACAACCCATTATCTTTATAAAAGCCTGGTAGCAAATCTTTGATCCTGGACAGTAATTTCATGTGAAGACACTAAAACTTTGGCATTCTACCCATGGAGGAAATCAATCTAATTCATCCAGATACGAAAAGATTATCCTAGCTACTTCTTACAGAATTGCTACAGGGCTTTTAGGGTAGCATATACAGAAAAAGTAGTTTAGGGAACCTTTTCATTAAATATCAGAATAAAAGAGACATTTCCAGGGGCTACTAAGAGCTAATCCATATAGGATTTCTAAAAACATCATCCTAAATGCAATTTTACAATTGCCATGACAAAACTGCCTGGTTTAAGTTTTCATGGGCTTAAATAAGGACTTCATTTTCTGAAAAATTTTCCAACCAGAAAAGAAGATATAAAGACACAGCAGCACGTTCATGTCGTAGTGTGGGTAGGTCTGTAAAGATACAGGTCAAACACAATAAAATCTTAGATTGCAACCATCTAATAGTAATTATGTTCTGTCAATTTGTAAATGAAGCAGAAACAAATTTCTGTTCATCTTCTTCTCTTGTGTGGTGGAAGATGAGTTACTGCACAAAAGTGTTTCATACTTAGACCAAAACAACTGTGTTACAAATTGAGCCACAGTGAGTAAGGGTATTTTCCTGAAGTATTAATTACTAAGTAAAGGTAAGTGGTGAATCAGGAGCAATGCTAAGAGCTGAAGCAGTGATACTGTTGCTTCTTCATGTACCTGTTTCTCTGAAGAACAGATTATGAATTTGCCTTCAATTTCATACCATTTTTGTTTGAAATGGTATTTTCAGTCTGCTGTATTTTAGCAATGTCAGTATGCTTATGGAAAAACCTAATTCCCACAATTGTAGCTGGCACCTAGATGACTTCATGTACAGGCTTAACAGAAAACCTGCCTGTTATCAATCCACAGCAAGCAATTCCTCTTCAGACTTGCTCCAAGCTTCTTACCTGATTTCCTCCCATTCTGTGACATGGCCCAAGCTCAACAAAGCCACCATTGGTGTGCCCCATGCTATCGATGCAGTAAGAGGTTTCAAAGCCTCTAATCTGGAAAAGAGGTTTTGCATTCTAAGTTAGTCTCAAGGGAAAAATAAGTGCTAAGTAGTTCAGAAAATTCTCACTTATCTCTCAAACCAGAAACAGGTATCTGACAGAGAGATTAGACAAACCTGTGTATGAAATTTAAATACCGATGTTAACTGCTCCTGGAGATGGAGCTTCAACCTGTCCATGCTAATTTGCAGGCTCCTCCATGAGTCAGAGTATGCTGATAAAGCCAGAGTTGCAAAGCTCAATTCCAAATTAATAACACCAATATATAGGACTTTCAAGTATTTTAATTTATTCAATCTCCTATCAGAGCATGTTCCATCTCCCAGGTCTTCATAAATAAGCTCTGGAGCTCAGGTAAGTTTCTCTCATCTTGTAGATGAAGAGAAACAGGATGTAAAGAAGTTAGGCACAGCAGTAATTACCCACAGCCAGACACAGCCCACTGATCCAGCTGCTCAGATGGACCTTCTGGAGCAGCAATTACACAGAAAAAAAAAAAAAAAGAAATAAAATTGATGAGGGGAAGGCACAGGCACAGGGATAAAGAACCAAAGCCCTGTCATAAAGCACGTCTCAGCTGCTGATTATCTCATTCCTTCTCAGAAGCACCAACAAGCAACCTTACAAAGACTTTATGACACAAATAACATTTTTTCCAGACCTATTTTCTTTGCCAGAGCCTCCTTCCTCTTTGTAACAGCATAAAAAATCTGGAGGACTAAGTTTAGACTCTTCCAGAGAGTGTTAGGGAAGATGAACCCCATACTTTCATACCCTAGAGTTTGGAAATGCAATCAGTGTGGTGTTACAAGTCGGGGGAGGGGGGCCAGGATTTCTCAGATGTAGGATAACTAGCAGCCTGTGAAGAAGAAAACTTCAGAGAAGTCTCTGAACTTAGAATTTTCCTGTTGCTCCACCAAACCCACTTGCTTTTATCAGGGATAATTTTCTGCAAGGTCACCAGTATTACTTTAAGCTTTTCAGAAGCCTTCACCTTGGTGAACAGTAATATTTAGTGCACCTTCCAAACCCTTTATGTAGATTCCAGAGGCTCATATAGTAGCTAGTGCTTTGTGCTAGCTTTTAGGTAAGAAATCAAGGGGGCATTGTTTATCTGGTGCCTCAGACAAAAGATTATTTGTACCCCCTTTCACCATGCACATGCTCTGTATCACTAATTCTAACATTAAGAAATTAGAGACAACGCTTGGTGATAGGAGACAGCACAGATCTGTATTTTCTAATGTGCCTTTGAAGTTACAAAACCATGTATCATATTCATCATATCTTGGGAAAGAAGGTTGCTAAATTTGGTGGGACACAGGAGTTCTCCTCAGCTAGCAAGAAGATTTTCTGATTTTCCCTCAACAATCTGCAAAAGTGAAATAAAAAGGAGAAACAGGGCAAAGATGTAATCAATTGCAGAGCAGGAAAGAATATCTGAAAGCAGGCAGAAGACCTGCAGTAAGTGCTCGCCAAGGTGTGGGCTAAATGCCAGAACAGGACAGGCAGAGTTCAGTGAGGAGTCCGGCACTCACCTGTGATATGCCAACTCTCCCTGTCAACCACTTGGACGTGCTGCATTTGTAACCACATTCTTAATTTAGTGAAGTTGTAACTGTATACACTAATGCTGGAAACGATGGTTACAGAATCATCTCAAGTTATTACATGCAGGTAAGGAACTTGCTGAGGCTGTAAATGTATGAGTACATCCCAGTCGAGCAAACACAGGCAGAAAGAACTCCACCTGGATTTCATGATCTCTCCTCTAGGCCTTCACACAAACGATATTTTCACCTACCAGTCTTCACCAATACTCCTACATGCAGGATTCATATTTTTTTCTTTGGAGAAAAGTTTAATTCCAATTATGGAAAAAAGTGCTTTGGACAGAGCTAGACATAAATTATCCTTCAAGGACCTGTGGAACTAATTAAAAAAGTCACACCTGCAAAGGTAGGTATAATTTTTTTCCTGGGTTAAATCTTTATGGCTCTCTGGTTAGCAGCATATAGCTTAGCATAGAAGTAATCAAATAGCCTGTTCACTTGTCAAGTAACAATTGCTTCCTTTTGAATCTGCAGGTTTTTTAAAAAAGCTCCTAAAATACACAGGCATTATGTGCTGTACCTACCTCTCCCCAGTCCACATTTTTGGGTGGTAAGGGATAATATGAAGTTATATCATATGCTATTTCTTCCATAAACCACTTAAAACTTTTGCAGTTGTGATCCTCACGGAATTTTTTCAGCTCAGATATATCTCCGTAGGGCAGCGCTTTTGTCTCCGGCCGGCTGGCATAGAAGTAATCCTTGTATTCGTCCCACCACACTTCTACAACTCTGACATAGTTCTGTGAAGAATAAAGACACTGCTGTGACCTCAAAGCACACACAAACAGGCCAGAAGCAACTCCTTGTTAATAAAAGAAATTTAAGGATTGATCCTCTTAAAAAGTGACAGCACAGTATCATTATATAGCACTAATAATTTGTCACTATCAGTAGACTGTACAAGACACGTGAATATTATTTTTGAGTGATGGTTTAGGACTGAAGCCAGCAAATTAAACTGGCTTGCTTAATGAAAGTGCAAAGCCGTTTTCTAGTATTAGAGATTAGTTATTTGAAAATAAAGACTTTTCACTTATGACTCCAATAAAATGTTGCATTCATTTGTTGCAGTCAGAACTGCAATTCATGGTTTCTATTCACCTTCTACAATTTTTTGATTAAGAGAATGATACGCATTGGTCCACCAACGGAAAAAAATCAGTCTTAAAAGGGTCAGCTACTTGGAGAAGGGGGAAAATTGGATAGCTCACTTGGTAACAAGCCTCTCCCTCACATCTTTCTTCTCATTCTCTTTGATGGCTCCTATCTCTATATTACCTGTAGGCATTCTAGATGCACCTCTCACTTTGCCCAGTCCCTCTAGTGTTAATGACCTGGTGTTAAAACAGTCTTAAAAGATCTGACTAAAGGCACAGACTATTGTGACTTTTACTTTAATCCACATCCAGAATAAACTGAACAAAGCTATAAAAAAAGGACATTTACTGTGAGGATAGGAGGGTGACTGAAGAGGGGAACAACCTATTTCTACACTCTGCTTTCTACAGAGAAGCAACTTAATATTTAAGAACACTCAGCAGTGCTTTTTATATTCAGTAAGCAAGCCAGTAGACTCACGTAAGGTGTTAAGATATGCAGTAAATATTTTTGATCAGCTTTTAAGAAGACTGACTTCAGACAAGGCAAACTAGCACCTTGTCTGCTCTGAGCAATACACTTACCATTTGCTATCCTGTTGCCCATTACTCTGTCTCTACCCACAGATATGTTCCCCTGGGCTCCCTTGTATTGGTTGTAGTCCTTGTTTCATCAAAATGTTAATCAATTCAAATTACTAATATGGAACTTTTTTTTAGCGGGGGGGCTTGGGGGTGTGTGGGTGTTAGTTTTTTACCATTCAGCTAGGCTGGGACATTGCCTTTGGAACTAACTGTCAGGTTGACTCAAGACATACTCTCTAACCCTACAGGTACTCATTGTCTAGGAAGATTGCTTTTGGATTGGAATTTACAAAGAGCTGGGTCTTTGGGAATGGGATTTACTGATGCCAGAACAGTGCACAAGAGAAAGCTTAAACTGGGCAATAGAAAAACCTAGGAGGGTTGTCTCTCTTCCTGCTGGTAGATGAAAATGGATACACAGTTTTTCTTGATTCAAATTCTCTCTTTAGATACAGAGCTGGCTCATTTGTTTTCTGGAATTGATGTCTAATTTTAATCTCAGGGCCTGAGCAACACTTCTAGAACATGCAGTGTACCTGAGGAGTTGCCAACCGTTATGATGTAGGGCAGCGCATGCCATCTTCCCAGGTGTCATTTACTGCTTCTTAACTAACAAATGCAGACACAAAAGTCTGAGAGAGGCTAGATTCTAGAATTCTCTAACCTGGCCTAGGATCATACTCAACTTTATCAAGATAAAAGGGGATTTCAAGCCCATGATCTTCATCCCCAGGAGTGGGCTATAGTTACTAGGGTTGGTCATACTTGGGCACAGTGCAACAAAGGCTGGAGGTGCTGACATTAAGTAATAGGAAGTGCATTTGTACCTCAAAGATAGCGGGGGAAGGCTTTAGAGCAAGAAGATGGGTTCCAGGAGTGTCTACTCTTAGTAACAGTGGGATAACACAAAGATTTCTCTGCTGTGGGGATGATCATCCGAGCTGTAGATACTAAATAGCTTTGGATGAAGTGCTCTCTAAATTGTTCCTGATAATTTAAACAAATTTATCTAAAACTGTTCTTCTCTGAAATCAAAAACCACCTTCAAGGTTGCTTCAAAACTGTACCTTTAATGTAGGAGAAGACCCAACATACACAGGGGGTGGATTTCCTTGCCAGCCCTGGAGACGATAGATGTGTCCAACACGAGAACAGGGAACAAACAGCAGTTTTCCCCCACACTGCCAGATCTACAAGTTAAAACAAAGGTATTATTAATACACATGCACAGGAATTTAAGACAGATAAATAGATTATAAATTCTGGAAGAAATGTCAGCTACATTTCTTACTATACTGTCATATATTTACATATTTTTTGCTTCAGATGTAAGCATTAAGAAAATAGGTCTTTGAAATGAAAGGTACACTGAATACATTTTCACCTTGGCAAGGAAATTACCAAACTAAAACAATTTTTTAAAAAAACTTTTTAAAAAGTTGGACATCTCATTCCATCATTATTTTAGAACAACAGTAATGAATGAGTACACAAAACCAGGAACTAGGCAATTTTTATTATGACAGCATTAATGATATTTTTATTTTATTAAAGTAATTCACATGCTATCACTAAGAAGGGTTTTGGTTAGATGCCCATTCACATTTAAGTTTTTCTTAATAAAGATTAGTAGGAGATAAGGATGTATAAGGTAACCCATTGCTCCAAATAGAAACAGATATTTATTTGACTATAGTAACTGAAAAAAAAAAAAAGTGTAAAATATATTACCATTCTGAAATTCCCTCACTCCCACATATCTTTGGATAATCCCTTAATGTGAAAAAGAAAACACACTTAAATCAGAATTTAGTTGCTCACAGTTTGGAGAAGTTTAATTGTAGCACCAAACCCTAATTCAAGCTAACTTTGTGAATGTTTCGAATTAGTCTAAATTGCAGATTAAAAATATGATTTACCAGTATTAGGTAAGATGGGCAGAATATCTTACTTTCTTCATTGCTTCATGATCCTAATTTTCCTAAGTTGCACCAAAAAACTGCCTCAGGTATGCAAGGCCATTAATTTTATTTGCTATCTAGGGATCAGCATGCAAAGCTGAAAAATGTTTAGTTCTTCTGAAGATTGGCTGTGATCTACATGAAACCAGTGTGGAGGTCTCTACATAATGAGCAATTCCATTACAGAACTACTGTAAATAATTTAAGTCGTGATTTTGATCGAAGCAAGATGGAGAATTATATGGATAAAGACCCCTTGTGCAGAACATCCTCAATAAATACCCTTCGCATATGGATTTACAGCTGAGTAAGTGCACTCAGAGCTTTCCTCTAACTCATGAAGAACAAGAGTAACTAGGGGAGCTCTGAATGTACTTTTTGTAAAATTCAGCTATGCTTTCACAGATCGCTGCTGAAGATATAAGATGTCTTCACTTTTATCTGTTAATTGGGACTGAGTCCTGCTGTCTGCACTTGTGTCATTACAAATACTGAAGCTACAAGAAGCTAATGACAATCATCTTACATTTCCTGCAAACTGAAGAGCATGCATATGCCTAGGAGTGAAAATAAAATCCTCCTCAGAGATTATGAATTATGCAGTTTGTATTTCAATTATGAGGACTTCTCTTGTAAAGAAGTTCTTGAAATTCTGAAAAGTATATGAAATAATTTTTCACTCCACAAAAATGGCAGGGAGGAAGCAGATTACTTTTTGTTGCACCATTATATACTTCCCGAGAGCACATGCATAAACTGAGGACTATGAGGACTACTTGTTCTCCATCATTGCTTTCATTAGAAACAACATTTCCCCATACTTGCTAAGAGAATATTCAGTTTCCTCCCATCGAATTGGCCAGTCTGATTTTATACTGGATATTAGGGCAGTTAGGAGTGCACTCCCAAACCATTTACAAAATCTAGATTACACATCATTTGGACTTCAGCACGAACCCACCTCTCTGAACACTTCTCTCCCAAAGCCCACAAGGAAACAATGAGGAGACACATTTCTGTCACATCTCCTCACAACAAAACCTAGGCTTCATGAAGAAGAGGTAGGTCTGTCTAAAATCCAAACAGAAGTATTTACTTCTTTCTTTTTTGCGAAAAAAAACCCCCTATTTAATTGATGTAGTTTTCAAATATTGGTGTTACCTTGTAGGAAATTTCAAAATTTTCACCACCCCAGATCTGAAGCCCTGGATCATAGAGACCCAGTTCAAAGAAGAAATCACGTTCAATGGCAAACAATCCACCAGCCATTGCAGGGGACCTGAAAGAGGAAGACAGTGTAACTCCTTCTGACAAAAGGATACAACAGCAAAGAAAGCTTTAGCGAATAAAGCAATTCGGTTAACATATGGCAAAGATCAAGTAAATGGCAATACACTGAACAATTATAAAGCTTTGTCATCAGCTTGCAGCAATTTTCTGAAGTGGTATCTATATAATTTTTAGTGAGGTCACTTTTTTTAAATTATGTTATGGGTTTTCTTCTACAATTAATTTATTTAATTAATGAATTTGATGATAGAAAATCTTGGTCTGAATCTTCCATTCAGCTAGTCAAAATCCTTCTACTAAAATAAAAAACAAGATGAGAATCAGTGTGATGAGATGTTTCTCTTAAAAGTTTTTCTAGTTTTTGAGATAATATGAAACTGCAACCAGGTTTATGTTCTGAGGCGCTGTCACATTGAAACACATTGTCTATTAAACAAGTAACAGAGTTTTTTAACAGCTTTCTAATCTTCTAGCTCTTTTTGTCCTCTTAGGAGACACTTTACCTTATGGTCAGTAAAACTTTAAAGAGGGCCTAGATAAAGTAGTACAAGGTCTCCATTTTGGTTTAGTCTTTTTTTTGTTACCCTTTTTCTTTTAATGACTTTGTAAATCCCTTCCCATATGCCACGATTCAATTAACAAGTTTTAATGTGTCAAAAAATGCTGTGGTTTGGATTACAGCTTGTGCTGGTTTTGGCTGGGGTGGAGTTAATTTTCTTCCCAGTGGCTGGCATGGGTTGAGTTTTGGATTTGTGCTGAACACAGGGCTGGTAGTGCGGAGACGTTTTTGTTATTGCTGAGCAGGGGTTGTACAGAGCCGAGGCCTTTTCTGCTTCTCATACTGCCAGGCTGGGGAGGAGACTGGGGGTGCATGGGAGGCTGGGAGGGGACACAGCCAGGACAGGTGACCCAAACTGACCAAAGGGATATTCCAGACCATGTGACATCATGCTCAGCATATGAAAATTGGAGGAAGAAGGGAGAATGTTTGGAGTGATGGCATTTGTCTTCCAAAGTCACTGTTGCACTTGATGGAACCCTGTTCTCCTGGAGATGGCTGAACACCTGCCTGCCCATGGGAAGCAGTGAATTCATTCCTTGTTCTGTTTTGCTTGTGTGTGTGTGCTGACTCTAAGCATAATTAATAATGAGTTTAGTTGCTGTCCAAATTAGGTGATCACATGCCAAGGTACTGCTACATGTCCCTTTCTACTTGCTGCCGACTGTATTTTCCTTCAGTGCTGCTTTTGCATCCTGGGGGTTTAAAGGTACAAAGCCAGAAGACACAGCAGGGGGAAGCACTTTGCATAGCACAGCCCCGTGGCTTTTCTGCACTTTTGGTTTTCCTCAGCAGCACAAAGACTTGGCAAGTGTAGAAGCCTCAGATACTGCAGTTTCAGTCTTGGCCTCCAAGATTCTGCCAAGTGTGTTAAAGAACACAGTAAAACCCACATAAGCTAGTAGCTTACTTCACAGGATACAAAGAGGTAAGCACTGTCACTAAAAGAAAGATTCAGTCCTGGGGCAGGACTCATATTACAAAAACGTTGCCTTGGCACTTTAAGCTGTTGAGGATCTTTTTGTTTTCTTTTTAAGCTAGGCAATCTGGCTACGGTTTCAGCAAGACTTTTACTTGGTCTTGCTTGCCTTGGTATTGCTGCAAGAAAATGCACGCAGCCTAGACACAAAGAGATGCAGGGCATGTCTCTTTTTAAAGGAAGCATTGTTAACTCTGAAGGTATTATTAAAAATAAAGTCATGTTTTAAAACCTTATGAGAACATGTGTTCCATGTTTCTGGGAACGCTTTAAACGATTTTAAGACCTGTTTGGATGGTAAACACAGAACACTACAGTAATGTTTGAAATAGTTTATCCCCCTCTAAGTGAATATTAAAGTTCCAATGTGGACAGCCTCATCAGAAAATGGTATTATTTAAACTGTATGCAAAACAGATCAAAGCTTCATAACTTGCTTGCATGTGTTGCCATTTTAGCAAAGAACAATCATGGGTGGGGATAGGGAATTACCAACATCAGTTCTTACAACGTTTAAATCATATATACAAGCAATAGAAAACATTAGATTCTGAAGATGTGAAGATTGCTTTTAAATGTAGTAACACGATTAGTTAAGTGTGAAGGGGAAAGTAATAAAAAACCAGCAGAACCACAGTCTCCCAGTGTTGAAAAGCTATCCAGAAACCATAGTTTCTAAGCTAGGGTTTCTAGGCAGTTTTTGTTTTCTGGGAAGAAAACATACCCCACTACAAAGCATAGTAAAAAGGCAGGAATTTTGTGAAAATTATTGGAGTTTTCCCACAATAAAACGTGCTGTTTTTATCTTTCTTCCCCTTTTTTTTAATGTTATGTGTATTATATTAAAATTCTTAGAAAATATCTAGCCAAGATTCTTAAACAGTATGCTTCTTTGTCAGATGTGATCCATTGTGAAGCAAGTGGGAGAAATATGACAAAAGGGATTTTTTTTGATACATGTGCATAATCGTCCAGCTGTATGCATGCATCAGGCCATGACAGCAGGCTACAGATTTTATGCATTACTGTCTATTAGAAATAATTCCAGCATGCTCATTATTTCAAACCAAATGGATAAACAAGCACTGCTGTTTCCAACAGTACTTCAAAAAAATATCACGGCTAATTAAAGTTTTCCCTGGCAACAAAGTTATACAATATTTTATTTTGCCAAACAGAACCCAGAAATTCTAATGTGCACTCTATTAACCACACAAGAGCAGGAATGGAGAGGCAACACAAGGTAGCAAAGGTATTTTGAGCAAATAGTCAGTTGTGGCAAACAGGTCTGACTAAACAAAGCAGCTAGTGTGGTTAGAAACGTGAGGGTGTTCAGGCTAGGAGTACATGCAAGTTTTAGTGGATCAATATTGACTTCAGAAAAAAAAGGAAACGGGTAAGTGATTTAGTGATTACCGATACGGTTCAGTTTTTGTCTTTCTGCTTTCCTTCTCTCTCTTGGTCAAGGGAACCCTCTTCCATAGCATACTCCAATCCCACGCTCCTCTAGCAAACCCATCTTCGTCACCACCCCCTTGGGGCACAATCTTAAAAGTGTTGCCATCTATGACATCTATAAGCGGCACAGTGCATGTGGTTCTGCGGGCGGTGCAGGGCGGGTGCGGTTATGGGCAGGGGCCGCGTGGCACACGAGCGCCGACCGTGGTTGGTGGGGAGAGAGGGGTGGGGGAGAAACGAAAGGGTTGAGACAGTTATTCATTACGATGCACAGGATGTAAACAGCTCTCTTTACCGATAAGGCTCAGTTTTATGTTTTCGTTTGGACTTTTCCTTGTGGCTTAACGGAATTCGTTTCCATAGCAAACTCCAGTCCCAGGCCCCTCTGGCAAAACCATCTTCATCCCCACCTTGTTGTGGCTCAATGGAATAATCATTCCCATCTATGTAATCTATTAGAGGTACAGTACATGTAGTTCTGAAACATTTATAGAAGGGAAAGAAAGAGCAAAATACAATTTCAGAAGAGCAATCTGTCTAATCTGAAATTTACACCATTAATTAAGTTTGTAGAGCAGTGTATATAAAAAGTCACCTGTAAACATACTGTTAAAAAAATGAAGCCTCATTAGAAGAAAAGAGATAGTCCTTTCTTTACATTGTTTTAAGACGTTCTGAAAACAGAAAAGTTAGGTCTGAGATGCTAATATATCAATTGGTTTATCAGTACATTTTCCTTTATGTGGACTTCTTGACATTGGTCTTCTAATAAAGCACTGCTGGAGGCAACAGAGGAGCCCTCAGAGGGCCAGGGTTCTCACAGTATTATTATTTCCTGTAATTTCTATTCATATCAGATCTTAGCTGTCAACAAGTATGATAAACACTTAGCTTTTACTAGTGTTAAACACAGATTTTCATTATACTGTCCTATTCAAATGCCCTGAAAACCCACCAAGATCTAAGGATAAAAAAACATTACTAATGCTCTCCTAGAAGCAGTTGTCAGTAGAATTCTTCCTTTGATTTGCAATACACTCCTCTTTGTGATCTATTACACACAATATTCACCAAGGAAAAGACGAGATCTTGTTTTTGTCCCCACATTTTAAAAATGAGTTTCCCAGTGTCCCAGGCTGGAGCACTTCCACCTTTTTAAATGAAGCCCCAAGAGATAGAAAAGGTGGGGGGGAAGAGACATGTTAACACCATGCTGTACTTTGAGGCAGAAGCAGCAGCAGCAGGCTGCACCCCGGGTAGCAGGGCATGGAAGGAGGCTGCCAAGCACTGTCTGGTGGCACTGTGTGCCTCAGCATCTTTGGTCCTCCTGCACCCTTCATCTCTGTGGGTAGTGCTGGAGGATGCCTTTAAAACCCCCTCTTCCTGCTAGTCTTTCTTGTCTAAAACCATAGTACACAATCAATGGGAGCACACAAGCATTTCCATCTTCTGTCTAGTATCCTGGCCCAATTAGAGTCTTGGTTGAGTTACAGCCTTTAAAACACACAAAATCCAACTCTTCAAGAGAATTCTGGTAGCACAGCAGGTTAACAAATAGTTTTTAGGATTAAGCAGCTACTTTATGGGATTAAATAGTTTAAATATGCACATGGTTTCCTAAACACACATACCACTGACCACACAAGCCAGGAGTGCAGTAGCACACAGCAACAACAGCAACAACAGCATTTGTTTTGCTGGAAGAAATGAAAGCCCTGGGGATCTCTCTCCTCTGCCACCTCCCACAAATCCCCCCTCACAGTGCAGGCACTTCCAGCACAGACTTGGAGCAAGTGCCTGGGCCTGTGGCAGAGACAGGCTCGAGCCTGGCCTCGCTTTGCTACAGACAACGCTCCAAAGCACTTCACAGGAAACAAATAAGACCGTACATCAAGACCAAAGATGAAAAAGTTATAAACTCTTGAGATCATGGGGGCTTTAAACTCTCATTAAATCACAAGGTTTATTGCTACTCTTTCTCTACTAGAAGCCACAAGTTTCTAGTTGTTTTGTTCAATCATGCTCTTTATTCAGCTAGAACGGAACATTTCAATATCTGTGCCTCAGAGAGTTGTAAAAGACAAGAGTTATATCTAATCTACATTAGACAAAATATTCAGTATGCCTATTAAAATAAACTATCTGGAGATTAATTTGCCTGACTATATTCCTTCCTCATTCTGTATCTTTTATGCTGGGAGATAATATAATCATCATATGGAAAATATTGCTATAGTTTGATATAGATATAAAACATATTGACTGTAGTTTGAAAAGTGAAGATTATTACTGTGACTTTTTCTTCCTAAAAGGCCAGACACTGAAAATAACAAGAGAACATTACCTGTCCTTAGATATAGGAGCTATAAGTGGTGCATACCAATTAATTCCCACTTCACAATGGGCATCAAGGTAAATCAAAACCTTTGAAAGAAAGAAAAAAAAAGTAACCTCTATTTCTGTATACAACATCGTGATTTAATTAAGCTCATTTATATTGAGATACATTCATATTATAAAAAAGAAAATGAAGATTAAATGAGTAAAATTTATCTCTTCGTAAAACAATGTCAATAATTTCCTCATGTCTATTGAAACCACCACAGCCTTTCCCCCCAAAAAAGAAAAAAAAGAGATTTGTGTGTGAACTGGCTCTCACCTGTCCAAGTTTAGCCTTCTGAGCTCCAATGCTTCTAGCCTGGATCAAACCTTCTCTCCTCTCATTTCGAAATACCTTTACAAGGCCATTCCACTGCTTTATATAGTTATCCAGCCTCTCTTGTAAGTGTGCTATCAGGTAACAAAGAAAAAAAAGAAATTGGTGAGGTTTAATAATGAAGAGTTTTGTACTCTTAACATAACCCCAAAAATATCTACAAACATTTAGAAGAATCTTTAATTCAACCACTCACAAACACTAAAACCAAGGAGATGAAGACCACTGACCTCATGGCACAGGTTTGTGTCTGGCACATCTGAAGAAATGGCAGCTGAAGTGGTTGGTCACACCACAGGGAGCTGGGTGGACAGCTCACAGTCACTTCAACATATCACATAGTGGCTTTCAGGTTTTTATCTGTATTCCAGGCAGCCAGAGAGGTTTCTACATTTCAACACACAGTCTTTCCTCATCAGATGATATCACATGTACAGCTGAAGGCACCACTTTTCAGTTAAACATTTCCCTTCACTCACTTTCTGCCTCACAGAATTTTCTGTCAGTCTATTAATAATCTGGAAACCTGAGGCAGAACCTCACCGTGCTCAAACTATTGCCCTCCTTCATGTAGACCTGTTCCCTCTTGTGGAAGTCTTACAACAATCTTCTAAGGAAATTAATGAGAATAATAATGAGAAGTGCATCATACTGAGGAGACAACAAACCTTTAGCCAAAGGGACTTCTATCAGTAAAGGGACGAGTGACTGCACAAGAATCAAGATGAGCTATGCTTAAATGGTTTCAGATTTGTATTTGCAAATTTGTATTTGTCTGTGCCAAACTTCTCTGGAAACCACATTCCTGCCACACAGTTTGAGAAAAGGATCTTAGTGCTGCTTAACATTTTTGCCCAGATGATTCTGTTGAGAAAACTCACGAAGGCAGAAAGGCTGGTAATCAGGCACCTGCTGTTTGTGGCTATGCTGATTTAGCTATTGGTGTTTGTTAAAAATCTAATTTTGTACTCAAAGGCTCAAAAGAATTGCCTACAGCTTCAGTTTCTCTCAGTCAGGAATCAAAATAAGCTACCTAATCTACAGCTGAGGCATCCATGCACTGGTTTGCTTTGCACCAGCTCCGAGGGGCTGATAGATGTCATGCCTGTGCTGATCTAACAGGAGGGGGGACATGCAGAGGTGGAAGCAGAAGAATGTCCCTTTCAGCAGCAACGTGCCATCAGTTACTTCAGCAGAAACATTTTCTGCAACCTGAATGGAAATGATGATGTCTGGAGACTTCTGCAACTTATGTTTCAGTATGTTTTTTATTCTTGTCAGCAGTATTAAAAAAACCAGTTTGAACAAAAGCTACATGTAATTGAAAAGAAATGGTGTTTCTTGGAAGTGAAGTTTCCAATATCAAAAATTCAGCAATTCTACCAAAAACCAATTTTTTGAAATCCCTATCTTTTGATACTCTTATTATCCTTGCTCTCCACCTTTATTAAAAAAAAGTTTTATCAACCAAGTTTTATGTATTCTCCTTTCCCACACATATTTAAAATTTCTTTTGTAAATCCCTGTGCATTAGGAAAACTTCAAGGATACACAAATGTCAAACTAGAGAAAGAACAATTTTACCACATACGCTGTATAGAAGAACATGCCATGTAACAAATAGAGAATATATGATTTGATAGCTGTGATATAAATTTTTATAGGATAAAATCAACAGAGTTTTGAGGTCATACTGAAGTGGTACTAAGAGAATCTTTATACCACACCATTATTTATGCTGCAAATTCCAAGTATGTGTTACAGAAGGACTGTCAGGAATGTTTTAAAGATTTAAAACCTGAAG
Organism: Illadopsis cleaveri; assembly: GCA_013399915.1. Classification (NCBI taxonomy): domain Eukaryota; kingdom Metazoa; phylum Chordata; class Aves; order Passeriformes; family Timaliidae; genus Illadopsis; species Illadopsis cleaveri. Next base: position 770,013 of record VXBB01022695.1, read on the forward strand.
TTATTTCCAGCTCTCCTGCCTATGAGGCCAAATGTTTTACTTATCAAATGTTCAACTATGTAAGACTCAGAGGGAGCTGTAAAAACCTGTCATATTGATTGTGTAAAGCTTTTCTACAGTACAAGTCTCAGGACTTTGCAGTCCATTATCTGAAACGATGCCAGGGTTAGCAGCAAGTGCTATTTCCCACAGGAAAGCTGAAATTTTCCTCCTTCCCATACTACAAAGCCTGCATGACAGTAGTGTAAAAAATCCTGATACTTTTACAGTCAAAAATATTGTTTGGCCAGCATTAAATTTTGTTCACCTAGAATGTGTATTTATGACATCTGTCAACAGCCTTACAGCAATCTGGTTTTTGTTCAAAATTGTGTATTTTACCTTTCAAAATATTCCAATCACCAATCTGGCCTTCCCCTCTTTGAGTTCCTCTCTCATGTCTAAGTGCACGATTAAGGCATGAATCAGTGTCTTTTAAAAACACACAGTTTCTCCAAAGGATCTTAGGTACTGCAGATTACAGAGGAGGAGGAGGAAAGCAGGAATTTTTTCCCTCAACTCATGGATAGCAGTCTGAGAACTAGAAAAATGGTATCAGAAGTGCTTCTTAGAGCGGCTGCCTCCTGCCTGCGAGTATCCTGTCCTGTAATACTGTTAAAGTGAGACTCTCAGCTCTAACACAAGCACTGATTGCTGCTTCAGTTTCCCCATGAAAAGCACCATTACACAGGTTAATAAAAATACTGCTGCCTGCCTATGCTCATTACTTCCCCTTTGGTTATCTCATGGGATGCTGCAGCAGTTGGAAATACGGGTAACAATAAAGAACATATAAGTCAACACAAAAGGTAGACAAAGCCTTTAAATGCTACTAGGAACACTGGTATTCTTTACCTCACAGCCACCCTTTACAGGGGCTACAAAAGCAATTCCAGCTGAGATACTGGCCTCTGTGCTTCAGAAAACAAGCAAGCTGGTGCCCAAATACATAACAAGTGTTGGAGACCTATATGAACAACTGTAATTGTAGGAAGCTTTAGAACATACAGTTTTATGAATTCTCACTGCCCTTCCAGAACAGCTGTTTCCTTCACACAGCTAGCATTCACCAAAGAATAAACTGCTTCTACTGAGAATAGAAGAAAAACTGGGGAAGAAAACCCCCCATGTGTAACAGCCTGGCCTCATTGACACTGTGGTAGAAATTGCTGCAACATTTCTTGGACTCTAACATGGATTAATACAGAGGTCTCCATAGAAAATGGAGATAGAATCATTCAATTAGCTTGGCAATCTTCTTGTTACTGTTCTCTTTGTGCTCTGACAAAGAAAAAGAACGCCAGAGTAGAATTCAGCACGTATCTCTGCACAGTTCTCCACAGTCCAAACCCTGCTGGTTTGCAGGAGAGATTAAGGGAAAGAGTGTCATTCAGCAAAAGTACTGCTCCCAGCTGACTTTATACTAAGAATTATAATGAAAAGGACATTTTCCAAGCATTGCAACTGTTCCTCCCTGTAAGATGTAACATATCTAAGTTACTATGCAGCTGTAACTCCCTCCTGATGAAAGAGGATTTCTCATAAGGAAGGACAGGCAGGGGTTTTTAGGACCCAGCCTTTGGAATTTTTTGCAACTGCTGTGCTCCATTTTAATTTCATACCACTCGAGAGGGTGGCAGCTAAGAAATAAGGACAGTCACACTGAGTATGAGCAAACATCTACCCAGTCCAGCACCTGTCACTCTGCACAGGGCTCCAAGACCATAAGGTGGTCTGCTTTGTGGAAAGGCAGACATGAAGTCTGCAGCCTGAAAGTAGGTGGGGAAGAAGAAAATCCTGTATCTGTGCTCCCAGCATGACTTTTCTTCTGGCTGAAAAAGCAAAAAGCTACCAGCAGCTCTGCTGTAATTAAGAGTGCTTGTATTTTGCAGGTCTCCTAACAACTGGAGAACTCTTCAGGCAGCTTGGCACGCTTTGCAACCCATACTAGTTCATCTTTCTCTCTAGGGAGAAAGAAGTAGAGCAAGATTCTGCTCTCTTGGCCATTTTTCATCTAGAACATAATTTGAATTGATGAAATTAAGTTAATTATATTTACCAAGTAATAGCCTAAAGCAATTTGAAGAATTATGATAGTGAACTAGTGCAATTGCAGCAAGGTGTTTAGAGAAATTCCAGCCCATGCTTGTCTTACCAGTCACTCATACCTGAGAAAACTGCACCTCGAGCTTTCTTTATGGAATTTTCTGATTTAAGAAAGTTATCAGGGAAATTGAAGTGTGAGAAATATAGAGTCAAGGGTCTGCTTAAGTCCAGGCTAGCTGTGTCTGCTAACATTTATGAACAGAAAGCAAAAAAAGTTCTGTATTAAAAAAAAAAATCTTTAAAAATACTGCTTTCTTTTAACAAATGTCATCATATATTGGAAAAACAGTACAAGTTGTTATGCCAGACAAACTCATTCCATGAACTACATATACATGGCACAGAGTCAGCTACAAGTCATCTGAAATTCAAATATTGAGACCTATCATTAGTAAAAAATCTGGTAAATATTCTAGACACAATCAGTGTCACAGTTACTTTATACAGCTAAGTCAGTCCTTGAACAGCTCTAAAGGAAAGCTATGATCTTAGCTGACAAGCAAAAACACAGCATGTCTGCTGACTGCATTATTAAAATTATATCCCTTAGGAGAGAAGATATTTTTGGTTTATAGCATGTGTGTATATCTAAGCCAAATTCTCAACAGCTGTTAAAGGATACAGAAGACTACAATTTAGCATTCAGTATCTTTACTGGACTAAGCCAAATGTAGTCAAGTTTATAACACAAGTAACTTGCACTGTCCTGTTAAAACAATCAGAAAATGATATCTGCCTATCTACAGGTATGATGCTGTAAAAATAATAAAAAAACCCCACACAATAACTATTTTTAATAGTGGCTTATACTCAAAAAAGGCTACCTCAACTATGTGATGAATTAATTTTTAAAATTTGTAGTGAATGCACCCATAGAAAACAACTACCATGAGACTGGAACCGGGAGAAACCCAGAACAATTAATAAAAAGGAGAGTTTCAGAACAGTCATCTGTTTTCTATGCCACTACACAATTCAGCTATTATGGAAACAAAGATGAGGGTATCCTGTGCCACTGACCAAACTTGCCTTTGCCCAAAGACATCATCAACATTGCTGAGAAGAGACTGTCATATCACACAGTTAGAATCATGTTTTTATTCATGTGTCTACTCTTTTTCTCTGTCAACATCTATTTAAGAACCATGCTGCGACAAAATCTTACAGAATGTGCAGCTTTGATGCACCATCTTGAAATTTGTTTAAGGTTTAAAAACAGTCTGTTTTCCTCTGTCTCAATCTCCTTATATCTTTAGGAGACCACTTTCAGTTCCTCTCTGTATTCAGCCTTGTATTACATTAATGCTGATGATACTACCATGAAAAGAAAAAAAACCCAAACAGTGTATGCTTACATTTATAAGAGAAGTACAAGTACATGCATCCTGACTGTAAACCAAGATCAGAATGTACATTATAAAGGAAGAAGAAAATCTCTTGACTTATGTTGGTATGTAGGACTCAAAGAAAGGCAGAAATTAAAACATATTTCATTTCTTAAAACCTTCCCCTCCTCAATAAGAAACAATAAGCAGCTTAATGTGAGGTTTAGTTAAAAAAGGATGTTAGAAATGAAAAAGATATTGAAAATTAATCAGAATAATTTGATAGCCTAGGTAGATTTTTATGATAATTAAAAAAGGGACATCTGTATTCCTATATGCAATAAAGGAAGCCTGTTACTCCTAACAGGCTTAACTCCTTTGATACTCTTCAAACCACTTCTTTTCACAAGAGCAAAGAGAGATACTAGCTATCCCAACTTTCTTCTACGTACTACCCAAAAACTGAGGTAGAAGGACTGTGAGGAAGCAATCTTTCCTTCCATAGTCAACTCAAACCATGGCAGATAATAAATCCAAAGAAAACTATTTCAGGAAAATAGAAAAAAATTCTTTTTCTACAAGGAGTATGTTAATATTCCAAATGTACCTTTGTTGCTAAAATCATCAATCAGAACAATTTCTGCCAAGTATTTTCTTGGTGTTCTCTTGATGACACTGTGAACTGTCCTCATGAGCGTGGACCACCCTTCATTATGGAAGACGATGACAACGCTGGAGGTGAGCAGGTTATCATCATAATGCCAGTATTTGCATCTGTAAAAAAAGTTGATTTTATTAGTTTTCACATTGTGATTTACATAGCTGCTAACAGCATTCTTGTGCAAATGAAATCTTTGCTGACAGCTATCCTTCAGATTTAAGAGAGACAGGATATAAAAGGTAATACAGCTTAAGTGCATCACAGATAGTGATACAAATAAAAATAAAATAAAAAGAAAAGAAAAGTAGACTGTCAAGCACAATTTTCAGACCTGGTCCAAATTCAATGGGCTCCTTTGTTGAAAGATATAACACATGGAGGAAAAAAAAATACAAGAAAAGAGAGAGAAAAAAACCCAAACAGAAATAGTGCAAACACTCAGATATTTTTTCCTGAGGGGTTAGAGATGATTTAGAAACAAGCAATGTGAGTACTTCCAATACCTTCCATACTTTCCAATACCTCTAAATCACATTTATCAATGATTTATTTAATTTGCAATTGTAATGTCCATTTCTCCAACTGCTTCCCTAAGTAAGACTATTCACAGTCTCCCTACAAGTAGTCCAAACTCGTTCCAAACTGCTTCCAAACTAGAAGTTTCCCTACCTGACCCCTAGCCTGTTTTCCAACTATAATAATATCGTTCCTATCACCAAACATAGAGACCCAGTACTTTTGATTTCAATGGGAAAAATCCTTCATTTTTTCATCTTTCAGCAAATAAAGTCTCTGCTAGGGAGATTCTGACTTTTCAAAGACAGCTATCATGTATTAAGAAATTATTAGTGACAAATAAAAACTCCTAAACTTACAGATGAACAGACTTCCCTAGTTATAGTTCTCTTTATGCAATAAAAAGCTTAAGTGAACAGAAACATTGCTGCTTTTGAAAAGAATTACCTTAATCATCAGAGATCACTGGAGTTTCTGAAACTACATTCAGTTAAATGTGGAAAGAACTCACATAACAGATCCATAGGTATTTAAAGAGTTTCTCTAGTGAAGGATGCACTTCACTTCTCCATGCATCAATATGCATTTCTCACCTCACAGAAAATAAAAGACATTGCTAGAAATACACTATTAATTTTGTTCCTGGGGAGAAGAAAATTACAGAATCAAAACAGACTATAACAAAATTTCATCTAATAAGACATTTTGTTTCTTAGGTGTGCTGTAAGCAACCTCTGAAACAGCACAATCTCTAAAAGTACCAATTACTGACTAAAATCCCTCAGCTCGATAGCTTTTATACCTGAAGTAGCTGCAGCTAATCATAGTTACCAATAAAAAGTGCTAGACTGGCTGTTTAAAAAGTTCAGGCCACGGATGCCTTCCTTCCACAGATGCCTCTCAAAGATTCCAACTGATTACAGATTGCAGTACTTCCATTTGTAGCACAAGCGTTTAAGCTGTCAACAACTTCCTGAGCCATCTGCAGAGATAAAATGGACACCCTACCCAGGTGTGTTAAATAGGCTGTGTAAAAGGAAGATTTAATATGTTTAATAACGGGTTTATAACAGAACGGTGTTGCTTCACACATATATTCTCAGTATTAGTTTTGGTGATATGGTTATGTTAAAAGGTGGAAAACAGGGTGTCATACTTTCAAAAAACCCAGCCTACCAGCTGAATGCCATTCTAGAGCTCCATGTAAAAGGTAGCAGAACAGCACCTTTTGTCTCAAAGGAGAAGGCAAGAGCTGTGCTGTGCTGCACTGTGCTGACCGGCACCTGCAGCAGCTTAGCTAGGAAACTTTCTTGCTTATTTCTGAATAAGGAGAGAGGGATAGCTACAATGTTTCAGACTGCCTTCAAGGACAAAACAAAAAACCTTGAAAAAGAACTCAAATCTTTTGGTTGTTTATTTCTCCCACTACCTGCAGTATAGGTTCGTCACCTTTAGGAGCAAAATGGTGAAAGGCATAAGACTGAAGGACAGTAACTTTGTATCATTTAAAAAAGTCTAACCTATTACAAAAGCCTGAATTGAACAATACAACTATGAACAATTTATAAGCATTTTTTGATCTGTATTTAATACATTTTTGAAAAATAAACCCAGAGGTCTAGACAGGCTTTTTGCTACATAGCCAATTTAAATCTCCTCAAATCGGGTGTTGCTAAATGTACCATTTGCAGGCAGTGAAGCACTACATTTATATCTCTAGTAAGATCATGCTTCCAGCTTTTTCCAGACACTTTATCTCACTTATTAGACAGCCCACAGATCAACTCATCAAGCCCATAAACTCCGACAGGCTGCAGTAACTCCTGTGCACAGTCTTATTTCTCATCTTGAATTGAGAATTAGAGGTTTGAAATACAGTAATTGTTTTAGATATATGCAATTAATAAATGTTTTAACCTCTGTGGCAGGTTTTTTTCAATAAACGTGAATATTGCTCAGGTATTCGAGACACAAAAGCCAGTAGCCTCAGCTCTCATTTCCTTCACATCTACAGGGAAGAAAGCAGGGAAAGCTTTCCTCAGTGGAGCCCTTCCTCAGTGGAGCAGCACTGACATCCAGTGGTTGGCAAACCACATACCAAGAAACCATAAATGCACTTTCCTTCTGTTTGAAGCTGAATTTTACAGTATGGGTTTCCCTGTAGATTTTAGGCACCAAAAAAGGAAAAAAAATGACTGAATTTCCAGGAACACTCTTGATTTTTAAAAGAGAGGGTAAAGCAGATATGAATGTTTAGGCAAAAGCTGCAAGCTATTGAAAACTGGCACAAGCAGATTCAAGTACAGAAGGGTCTGTGACAAAGAGGATTTAAATGTTTCAACCTCTAGCTTCATCCCTTGGGTCCTTCATCCCCTGCCCACGTATTAGCACAGGGCCCTTTCAGGTGTAGCCTGCAGGCCAGCTGTGGCAATATACCATGCACCAAATTAGTAAACAAATCACTTAACAAAGGTATTTTGAATTCTTACTGAAAGAGCTGAAAGGATGGCACACTGCAGCAGATAAGCAGGAATGACAAGGTAGCATCCTTAAGCCAAGCGTGCCTCTAGACACTTCACATCATTTTTTCTGAGCCCTGTTACGAGTTATTGCATGGGGAAAGAGGAACAAGCGTGCACAGATCTATGAAGGGCTGGCAATACCTTCACTGGGCAGCGTTGCAGGGAAGAGCTGCTCTGTTTGTATCCCTTTCCTTGGGTGAAAGGAAACAACACCTGCAGATCAGTCCATGAAAAAAACTTTCCATTCCGCAATCAGCACTGGTACTACTGGGGAAAAACAGGACTGACTCATCACTGAAGCAAGACTAAACCCTTCAGAAGGCACAGTTGTGATCTAATGGAGAAACAGGGTGAGTAATGTTTTTTCTGTCTATTAGCCTGCATACTTAGGATGTGAATTAGTTCTACTCCCTCTCCACCCCCGGAGGGAACAGCTCTGCTGGAGCCTGTGCCACACCAAGGTCCCTTATCCCTCAATCACAAAGCTGTGCACCAGCCACAGCAGAGTGGAGTGCTTTTACAGGAGACTCTCTGCACAAGAAGCTGAGCATCTGGGCTGGAGTGCTCCTTGGCTTGGGGAAATTTCTGCTCTTACAGCTTTGTACTCTATTCATTGGCTTGCTCTTAGCATGTCCCGGGGCCCCACAGTCATGATTGTGGCTACACGGTCCAAGGCTGGGATGGCCATAAAGACTACTCCCTGCTAGCTACCATTGAAGATGCAGACACAGACTCAAATTTTCTCAGGCTTAAAAAAAGCCAGAAGTGGCCTCTGCTTTTCCTGGAAGAGTAATCCAACCACCAGCAAAAATGCAACAGCTGAAAAAGGACAGCACCTCGACAACAATTTAAAGGTGAGCCCCATCAGATAATTGTCCATAGAGGGCAATTTCAGATCTTGAGTCAAGAGAAGAGTTTCTCCTGTCATGCTGAACCCCTGACTTTGTCAGCATATCAGCACCTAAGCTCCAGAAGAAGTAAGAGGTATCACAACTATGCATCATGACTCTCCATCCTGATACTATTTTCCTCATGTCAGCTCTCCAACTTGCACCTGCACGTACCAAGGGCACATCAGCACCCTCTGGATTTTAAAGAACTGTACTTGTGTGCTAAGACCAAAATGTACCAGCACAGCTTTCTCCAAGAGGGCAGGAAGCTGCCATCACACTCCTGTAATCACTCCAGCAGTCAAAGAAGCTCCTGAGAAGCTAATCAGCTGTTGCAAGATGAGGGAGATCTGAATCAGTACAAAGGTCTCTATTATTTATCCTGAAATCATAACCAACAATAAAACACATAATTTCTCTTCTCCATTAATATAGAACTGTTCACAATTTCAAATTGTATTTTAAATTTTATTTCATGTTTAAAGTGGTATGAAATTCATAGTTGTATTATCACCTATTATAATTGCTTTATAGTGCACGCATTTTCCTCAACTCTTCAAAATAGTCCAGCACAAGCAAATCCCAAAAATAAGTTAGGAGATCCATTTTCATTTTCAGTTTCCTTTTCTAGTAAGTCCTGTTCTTATCTTACAAGGAGATAGGCATCCAGCTGATAGCATGCTGTTTACATACTTTTAATACTAAATTCAGGGCTACTTTTTGTTATTTTAAATCAACAATTTATTAAGACTACCACAGTGAACTGAATCTAATCCCTAGGAAAATGGATGGAATTTTTTTTTTTTTCCCACAAAACACCTTCAACTGTTTGCTCATCTGGACGGTTGACTTCACCAAGGTCATAGCTGAGACCGGCTGCTGAACACCTGCAAGTCAGAGGGATCATACCCTAAGTCTAGGCTATAATAGAATAGACAGAAACAGATCACAGAACTGACCATTTCTCTGTTAGGATACAACTAAGTAAATCTAATGCTAATACTGGATTTGTTACCTATGAAGCCTTGGGGGGCATTTTTGTGCACCAGCAACATCAAAACGAGATTATAGTAGTGGACTTACAAAACAGGAGTTCTGGAAGAGAAGTAAACAGACAACCCAAGAAAAACAGATTGATCAGAGGAATAATCTTTTTTTCCTTCAGCAGACAGCAGCAAAACCTCTATTACACACTACCAAACAGCTTAAACCTATGCTGAAATAGCACTTGCTATTTTAAAAATAGCTACAAGCTTTGCCCATTTCCATTTCTGAAGTAACTTGCAAGGCTATGTGACTACATTTTATTATTAGTGTTCAAGAAGCAAAAGCTATATCTACTGTACCTCTGAAAGCACTACGATCCAAATCCAGGGCAAGGTTTACATAGAAACCCAACATTGGGGATAACAAGAGAATGAAGGGAATAACCTTTGCAATTTTTCTAATCACAAGATTCTTGCCCACACTATCACTTATCCAACACTGAAAAAATTGAAGCAGTAAACACCACAGGGCAGGTAAGCTGGGGTACCTAGGTGGCTAAAATAGTTTCCTTAGAGAAGGGGAAACTCCCATACAGGGAGATGGAGCAAAAGCCCTCTGCTTTCCTGTTTTAGTTTAAAGGGAAGAAGACCTCACAGCTCTCAAGGCTTTCTGCAGTCTGGTGACACACTGTGGGTATTGCAGAGAGGCTGTGCCTAATTTTGGATTTATCAAACTTTCACAGGCTTTACCAAATGTAATAAACAACTGGAAAGAAACTTGAGGCAGTGAGCTCAGTCCCACAGAAATACTGTATTTCCACCATGTCTTGCTGATCAGATATTGAACCTTGACATTCCTACCCATGCTCATCTGGAGTGCATTATAAGTTGTATCATGCACATTTATTTGAATGCACAGTACAATTTGGTTAACAGGAACCAGACAGAGCATAAGAAGTGCATTTTGTTTTTTAGTTTCACATTCAGATTACAACTCATTTGACAAAATGATTCCTCCATGTGCCCCAGAATTTCTGCACTGGAAGATGGTACCTGGAGGGTTACACGAACAGCTGCAGGAAATCACCCACACTCTTCTCTGCCCTTCCACTGAAGTCGAGGTTTAAGTCAGAATTTAAATATACTCCAGGTGCTGTGCTATATATATGTTTTTGTTGAGTAAGAGGTCATGTTCAGAGCTTGGTCATCTCATTTCAGATGCACACAGAGAGAGGTAAGTAAACCCAACTACGGATAACACACCTGGTGCTTCCTGTCAACCTCCTTGTACTCTTTGGGTCAATTATTTCTCCCTCAAAACTTAACATTTGAAATGCTAGCAGCCAACATTGAAGAGACAAAGGATCCATTTTCTCTGTAGTTTTCATTACTGGAACCTGAAATGTTAACAGAAAATGCTAGGAGTTGTTTAAGGCGTGTGCCGGAATTTAAATCTTTCCTGACCACATGAGATGTTCTCACAATACATGCCTAATTACAATTTAAACACCATTTTTTTCCCCTCCAGGAGTCTTGCTAGCAGTAAGGCAGCTGATAATCTGCAGTGGAAAGCTAGCCTTCCTGATTTAGCGTGACCACTATAATTCACCTGATTCTCAACTCCAGCTCTCACTGAGGTGCACAAAAATTTATGTGCACATTATGGAACTAGTTTTCTTTGTTACAGAACAGTTCCAGTGTATTATGTGGCATTGGAATAAAAGATTTTCCCAAGGTACCATGTGAAATGAAACCAAGTCCCTAATGTTTCATTTCCAAAGATATAGATACCAAAAGTAATTACTGAAATTCTTTTTCTTGTAACAGTATCAAATATGTAATTTGTAAAGTGCTATAATTAAGGAACTAATCACATTCCTGAAGAAAGCAGGCCCCACTTCAGAGCCTTTGTATTCAATCTTCTTAGCTACAAGATTGACTGGACAAGTAACTACTTACTGTAAGAGAACATATTAAATTCATGCTATTTGCCCAGAGTAATAAGACTGTCCATTTCTAACGAGGAACCAAGATTCATCTGCCTTATTTCATACCTTGAGTAATCAGTCAAAGCTAAAGATTTTGGTATTTTTTTACTCCAGTCTATCACTAAAAATTTTCTATACAACTCAATATTTTTAATAGCATTTGGACCATAAAAAGGGTCCAAACTGGCACCATCAAACTATGATAGGAAAAATATCATTACTACCAGCTCTGCCTTACTATTGCACAGTCCTGCATGTATGTATTCTTAGTGAAGTCAGAAATCTATTTTTGGCAAGAATTTCCTCCTTTTTTATACTAAAAATAATTGAAAAATAAAGCAAACACCCTTCAAAACTACATGTGCAATCTTTAAAACAAGCCATATCTCATTCCCTTTTGTTTTATAAATGAGCTGCAAAAACAGTTGTCCAAAAATACATTTCAGTATGCATACAACACTGTACTCAAGCAAGGAAGAGTTACCTTTTCAGGTTTTACAACAAAAGCTCATTGCCCATTGTTCCATTTGAAGTCAAAGGTGACCTGTGGCAACAGATCCAATTATTCAAGTACAAATTTGTGTGGCCCAGGGGCTATGCCCTCTAATAGCAATAATGTCCTTATAAAGGAAAACTCAAACTGCATAATCCACAGAAGGAAAAAAACACTTAAAAATATTTATTCTGCTGAAATCATACTGACAGATGTGTGTGGGTGATGCAGCTGAAATTCAGGCTCACTCTGATGAACAGACAGCAGCTATTTATTGTCATACTGGAAAAAAAAAATCCAGCAAGAGATTAATTTGTCTCATGACATAAACATTAATGATGTTTCCTCTCCCAGTCAAACTACTCCAGATAAAATTCCTTCAACACTTGTCAAAAGAAGCTGTCAGAAAAAAATCTAGTTTAAATAAAGTCATAAGACTAAAACCTTCTGGGTCAGTAAGTATAATTTGTAAGCAAGTCTTCCATGGGTTGGATAACAACAGCATATCAAGCCTGAGCAAAGCATGTTGAGCTCTAATCCTTTCTTTCAGCCAACACGCTTAATTACCCTGGCATGAAATCTGATCAGCACTACGAACATCCTTGGCTTAAGGGCTCTACAGTAGCCCAAGTTTGTTAACAGGAGAAACAGCGAGTTTCACAGTGCATCACTTAAAACATACTGTAAGAAAATGCCTCTTGACTTCAAAAGTGCGATAAGCATGTCTCAAACCCAGCAAAATACAGGAATGAAAATGGCAGGTATGGACTGGAGTGTTCTACTGTGAATCTGGACTTCAAAAAGGAAAACCTACATTGATTCTTAGTGCTTTTGAGCTAGAAGTATAAAAAGAGGCTACTGCAACTAATGTATCATAGATAAGCACTTGTTAGAAATACTGAATGCAGATTCCTTGAAATATCTTGCACTGCTTTGGTCTTGTGTAACCAGGTGTAGCTCCTGTGAGCCATATACTAAACAGCCTCCTCTCAGAGCTCTACATCTGTGGTCATCAATGGTTTTGTCCATCAGGCAGATTTCTCTCCCTTTTTGACTCTTCCATGCATTATTTACATGTCTCCTTTTATCTGCCATAAGAAGTTAATGATTTGGGGTGCTACAACTTTGTCAAAAAGGGCTCAGGAATGGCATCTTTGAGGATAACCTCCCCAAAACATAGGAGTCATCCATTCCCACATGCAGTAAGTCAAACAGGCATGGCAGAAAACCCACTCGGCTGCATCAAGAACTCCAAAAGGTAGAGTAGGGAAGGTAGAGGCATTGACTGGCTACCTAGAAGGAGTACAGAAATATTGCCTGAGCCAATGAAGAGATCATTAAAGGCAAAGCTTTGTAGAGTTGAAATCCGTAAGATGGAAAGGGCAACAAGAAGAGCTTGTAGGCTAAAGAAAAACTAAAGAAAACATGAGTTTACTGATCAAAGAGATGAAATTTTGTGTCAAAAGGCACATAAAACACCTAGACACTCAACATCTGATTACCTGGACTGTTTACTTGCCAGGTTTTCTGTCACACCTCCCAAGCCCCTGAGTCTAGGGGCAGCCTAGAGAAGAGAAAGAATATCCACCACAGAGGTGAGTCAGAGACCACATCCCTGGACATATCGCACCAAATGGGATACACACAGCACAAGTCCATGGGACTGGATGGATGGCACCAGAGGGCACTGCAGAAGTTTGTAATGTCATTGTGACATCATGCTCTACCATATTTACAAGGTCCTGGTGCTTGACAGTGGTTCCTGAGGACTGACTAAAACAAATTCTTGCCCACCTTCAAGAAGCAGGATCCAGGAAAAAATGACCTTGAATTCATTAGCACTGGGTGAGATTTTTGGAACTGATTAACTTCTGTTAACTTTAGTCTATGAAGGACTGCCTTCTGCTAGAATAAATCAGAGCCCATTTACTAGAGTTTAGATGTGCCAGTGATTGTTTAGCATAAGGACAAGGGAAGCCATCAGTAGAACCACACAGAAGTACTGGATTTCCAAGGAAGACTCAGAGAGCACCTGTGTATGGAAGAATCGTGACATGTATGGAAGAAACAGAGCACCTGAACGGACAGAAGACACAGGCAGGAGATACCTCCTTTTGAAAAGGGGGACTGTGAAGAAGGGAAAGACAGCATGATTAAAAACCAGATGCTGTTAGCAGTAAGACATACATTCCTTAAATGCACAGGAAAACAGAAAGGAGCATTAATTCAAGCTAAGTGCATGTAAATAATAAGATAGAGTAAAAAGAAAAATGCCAAAACCCCCAAAACCCAAGTTTGGGAAATAGCTTACTGAAGTATGAAAGCTGCTATTGAAATGTTTTTTCAAACACCAGAAGTAGGATGTCTGCCAGAATGTCTGTTGGGCTGATACATGATCAAAATGAAAAGAGACCACTTCAGAAGCAGGAAAGCTAAATTAAGTACTTCCGTTGAACTCTTAGCAGTGCCCAACCCCAGATACCCTGAGAAGAGAATTAAGAAAAGGGCACATGCACAGTGATACTTCTTACTAAATAGTCCTAACTTCAGATAATCTGCATGATAGCTTCTACTGGAATTTTCTGCCATAAATAGCCTAATTGTCTTTTTTTTTTTTTAAATAGACCCAGTATTTCCTAAACAATGGAACATAAATTGACAAACTATTGTGTGTACTGCTGACTGCAGTTTTTTATCAAACAAACAGAGGAACACACAACACTAATTTTTATCAAAGGGCTCTGAGGTTCTAAAGAATTGCAGATCACTAAGTCTGACTTATGTGTTGAATAGAAGATAGTAATAAATAACAAAATTAGTAAACCATAGACATAACTTTTGTGGAAAAAAAGCCATGCCACAGAAAAGTACTATCATCTTTTGGAGAAATCAAAAATTATGTGGACATGAGTGAGGCTATTAATACATTAACTGAATTTCCAAAGCATTTGATGAGGTTCTCTGCTTTCTTTACTGGCACAGTTCTTCATTAAAGTATGGCAGATCTCTTAGGTTAATAACTGCTAAAGTCTATTCATTCCAAATTGCAACCAAGTTTGTGACTTTAGCAGCATAAATTACTCTACTGGGAGCTAAGCAATCCACCTCCTCTTACAGGTCATTCTTGAACAATAGGAAAGTTCTTGGTAGTTGCAATTAAAATTACTATAAACAGCTGCAGAATAATTCAAGAACACTATCAAGGAAAGGAGCCAGCAGGAGAGCTCAGTGCAAGTGCAAATGATTATATATGGAGTGTTATACCACTCAGGACATATTCTCAGTGACAGATCCTAAACTGCATTAGCACTGTGGAAAAAAAAAAAAGTTAAAAAAACCTTGGAGTCGAATGTGGATAGGTCTTTCAGAATTGTAGCTCAGAGTTAATGAAAAGAGAAATAAAATAGCAGAAACAATAAGAATGGACATGAAACATTTATATGGCAACTTCATGAAGCAATCTCTGATATTCCCGTATCACAGGGCAGCAGAGTCACAGAGGCACATAACAGTATCTGTATCTGGGAAAAGAGGTTAAAACAAGCACCACATTCTGCAGTCACTGACTCAGGATGTCATTAATTTCAAGACTATAAGTGCATTCAAAAGACAAGTCTGTGCACAGAAAGAGTTCTCTGAAGCATGACAACCCTGTTTTAATTTTTGGCTCCAGTGTCTCAGTGCACTGGTTGCCAGGAATAACACTTATCCATTCTAGTATGTTTTCTCACCAGCATATGTTTTTGGCCAGAGCTAAAGTTGTCAAGAGAAACAATCAGTGGTCAGACCCAGTACAGATGCATTTTTTAAAATTAAATTTTACTTTAAAGTACTCTGGGCAAGTGGATCATTGTACTGGTTAAACAACTCGATTCTTGTTATTCCTAGCAGCAATTCTCCACAGTTATCTCCTGGGGTTTTTTTGAGAGGACACACCTTGTTACCCAACAGCATTCACCCTCAAACCTAGGTCCGTATTTTATTTTCTTGGCATGGTGTATTTATCTTGGATCCAAAATAATCCAGAAAATGTATCACTCTATCTTCACTTCAGCTCTGTCTCTGTGCAGACTCCTGAATACAAAAAAATAGAATTCAGGGAGCAATTAAATTAATATCCTTCTTCCCAAAAGCTAACATTAATTTTATTGCAGGTCTGCTAGGAAGTAGGGATAATGTGTAAAATCCAATATAGATGACTGCTCTTAAGGGGCTGCCACCTAACAGAATGATAAAAATAGATACAAAAAAGATAAAAATCACCAAGTTTAAAGAAAAAATTTTCTTCCAGCTACTGTACAGAGGTTTAGGCAGGGCCTGCTAAGCCTGCTCTACTTCTTTGCTGCCAGAAATAAGGTGGAAAACAGGTATTTCTCTACCATAATCCAGTTTATGTTCCCACTGGCCCTCTTGCAGAGTGCTGAAAGACTGCAGTGAGATGAGCCATCTTCTAAATTTTGTACACTGACTTTACATATCCCCATACATTCTTGATTTTTTTAAACCAAACTTATGACATTGTATGTCAACACAAGTGTTGGGCACTAACACTGAAATACTTTGGTTAAAATCCACAAGCCAAGAGTATGTGGTACTGGCAAAACAGAAATATTCTCATGTACCTGACAAAAAACTTCAACACACAATCCAGTGTCATTCCCCTCTACAGGATACAGCAAGAATTAAGGTTTTTTACAGCAGCTGAGACTGCCCAGAATCACCAGCAAAGTTCCTATCGAATCAATGAAGGCAGCTGGCAAATCATCCTGGCAACATGTCAGACTACAATGTCAAATCCAAACACAGCAGAATTGAATCTCCCTTTACTGGCATTTCTTTCCTCTTCTTCCTCCAGCAGGGACAAGCCCTGAGGCTACATGGCTTTTAAGCTGAGAGAGACAGTTCTTGCAGCCCTATTTCACTCTTGCCAGCACAGACTAGGAAAGCATTTGGCATACTTCACTGAACAAACCTGACTGCACAGGGTAACGCTTCAAAATTCTGATGCTTGAAGAAAGAGAGGGCTGAAGGAGGTCTACCTTTCTAGGAACAAATAATTCAGACTTTACCAGAAAGATCTTCCTCAATTAGCAATGCCAAGATACTATTAACAACAACAAAAAAATTACTATATTGCTCTTCGGTAGGATTAAAGTGAATGTGGAGTGGCCTTACCAGCCACAAATGTCTTTTTAAAGAGTTCAGTGGGAGGAAAATAAACGATGCATCCAACAGGTAATCTGCTTGCTGCATTTCTCTCTGGTATTGGGGAGTGAGCAGGAAAGTGAGCATGTGGGAGCCTGAAAGCATATAGCAATATCAGCCAATCTCACACTGCTTCCCCTCTCTTCTGCTCCCAGGAGACATGCAGAAGCTATAAACCTTTAACCTACTTAGGCAATTGCAAGCATCCCAAGTATTCAACACATAAAGTAAGGGATATAATGTTGTCTGAAAGATACCTTTTGTTCACATTGCTTTTTCATGCTGTTTTGTTTGCCTGCTTAGAACATTAAATCATTAAATACTGAAACCTAACTTTGATTTGAGCTGCTGGCTTTGACTTTCACAAAGGCTTATCCAGCAGCTGTGCTTGAAGGAAACAGTTTCTAAAATTCACCTTTTCATGGCTGTCCCTCCTCCTTCTCAAAGTATTTAATATTTTTTGGGAATATCTATTTATTAATGTCCGTGAGAACAGAAGACAAATTCTGAGATTATGCCAAAAATACTTCAGGAAGCTACAGGTGTGGAACTATTCGAGAGATATTGTATGCTCTCTGATGCCCTTCACCTGGAGTAAAAATGAAGGGGAGGGAGTACTTGAATGCTGCTGCCAAAGATATGGCCACTCACCTGGGCAGAGGCAGCCCAGTCCCACTGCACGTGATATGTTGCCACCTCTGCTTTGCTGTCATTACAGCATGAAGAAATGCCTCAGCAGAAGCAGCAGTCTAGGGAATAACCCCCTAAAAAGAAAATGCTGACATATACAGGTTACCCAGAACATTTCTTCCCTTTCAAAAAAATCTCTTCAGTACACAGGACCAACTTCTGAGCACAGCAAAGAAAGAAAAGCAAAGTGAATCCCCAGGACAGCTAGCACTTCCTTGCCACCAAGAGCAGACAGGCATGGTCCCCTCCTGTGACTGCCAGCAAGCGGAAACCTTTAGTAAGTCACCTGAGGAACACAGCATGGAGGAAGTGAAATGCTGGACTCCATGTGCTTCATTTGCTTTCAATGAGCGCACAACACATAGCAAATTCAAGTAGCTGCACATGAACGGGTATGAGTCAGACCCACAGCTGGCCAGTTCTCTCCAACCTTGCAAAATGGAAAAAACACCCACTGTAAAAGCCCAGAGCAGAGCCCCAGTAACCTGACAATGAACCACCAACAGATGATTTACCACAGCTGGAAACATACAGCCCAGAGATTGGCACTCAGTCCAGGGTCAGCACAGCTCCATTGCTGGGGATGAGGGGGAAGTGAAAACTGCAAAGTACTTAACCTCATATCTAACTTCATACACTGCCCACAAAACCCCAACCAAAAAACAGACTAAAAAATACCCTACCATTAAATCCGTTTGCTCAGGAACTTGTTCCTAGCTGATATTTAACAAGGAAAATTATGCAGATTAACCTGATAGCAAAATCAGCTTCAACATATATTGAAAGTCAGAAGAGACTGTGTAAACCTGCTAGTAATTCTTGAGCAAATGTTCGTAACTTCCCAAAATTTTCCCACAACAAACGAGACACCCTTTCAGCAAGCAAATAAATGTTTTTTCTAAGATTGCTTTCCTCTTTAGGGCAAATGCTGTGAGAAACTGTTGGAAGACTATTCCAACCATCAGATGGCAGATCTGGCAGATCTGTGCAGTCTCTCACGTTACTGCAGGTAATTAGGCAGTGTTATTTAAAGAGAACAATATTTCTTTTTTCTGTTTTCTATTTATGCTCCATTTTAAAGGCATGAGGGTAAATCAAAACTAAATAAACTAATTAGCATAGGGATGTCTAATAAAGATAATCTCTCCTTCTTGAAGATAAATCTTAAGAAGTTATGGATTAAGAAAAGATATGACAATTAAGACTGGCTAGACACGGAACATGCAAATACATGCAATTAGACACTAAAACAGAATATTTCAGAGATAAATCACTACAGCTTAAGTATTCATGGAAGGAATCACTGCAACAGCATTAAGAAGAATATATGGAAATGTGGTATAGTACAGCACTCATGCCTTCAGTACAAGAAGCCTTAAGTGGCCTAACAAATAATATTTTAAGCATCAGTTCACATATACGGAAAGCAAATAACTGAATCCCATAAAAAGAGAACTAAAAGAAAACAAAAGGTTTGCTTACTCTTCTTGTCGCAAATCATTAACGCTCCGATCCAGTGAGATCATATCACTTGCCACCATATTAAACCCAAACTCTTTAATGCTGGCTTGAACGGATTCTTTGTAATCTGGTCCTAAAACATATGGCTTCGCTTCCTCTCCAGGGCCACCAACAACTCCATGAGGCTCAGGCTCTTTGGGTTCAAAATTACCAAGGACTCCAGGTCGTAACACAGGATCTGGGTACACAAATGTCTGAGGTTTAAATGTGAGATACTGCCTCTGGATGATGTTTTGCTGCTTGTTATCAACACCATGATGATTTAGTTCATTTTTGGCCTTATTTTTCCTTCGAATGGATTCCAAGTCCACTTCCACACCTTCAACATGAGGCCAAGGTACCACAGGTTTGAACTTCTCATTTCCAAGTCCATGGTCTCCTTTGTTTGGCAGGGGTCTGTTGGCTTCTTTGTCATCCTGCATACACACACAGAGAAACAGCAGACCATATCAATTGATGATCCTTTGTTTATTTACATCCAGTAGCTTAATGCACTAGGAGTTGGTACTAAATATATGTTGAGCAAGCATGGAGAAGTCTCTGTTGAGGGGCTCAGTGAACACTTTTTACTAAAGCTACTGACTGCTGGAGAACATCACCAGCTGCTGTCCACACTTACCTTGGTGAGCTGATCCTGGAAATGACTGAATGCCCAAAGCATTCCCAAAGACCAAGTACCCATGTAGGACACGTAATGTAGTTTGAGCTGTAGTTTGAACTGATGTGCAAGGGACTCTCACAGAGCTTTTTATGAAGGAGAAGGTGACATGGAGGCAAACAGTGCCACAGTCCACAGCATGGCATCCCTGGTCCCACTGTTGGATAGGGGGTGTTTCTGAGGTTTCTATGGCTCAGACCTCTGCAGGGTCTCAGTGGTTGCTAGAAACAGCCTCAGCTGGAAAAGAGTGCTGTAACTGTGAGTAATGTGGCACACTCAGCTGTGTCAGCCACGAGCCACAAATCATCCCTGACCTCAATACACATCCCTGTCCCCCCAGCTTGCTCCCACCAAGCTCCTCCCTCTGCTGCAACAGCTTATTTACAGCTGGGAGGTGATGCTGATGGCATTGAGGCCAGCAGGCAGAAATGAGATCAGCTGCATGGACACAGGCAGACATGCCTGGGGAGGCACTGCTGGGGCTGAAGAGAACTGCCATGGCCACTGGCAACTCCTGCATTCTTGTTTAAAACAATTTCACCACACTCCCTCTCTCCACACCAAGAGATTTGAAGTTCTCACTGAGAAGAAAGGCTGGCATTTTGAAAACTGCTCTGCATTTTCAGTGACCAGTGAGGTTGGTGGGGTTAGAACAAGGCTGGGTGATTTTGGAAGACACTAGACAGAAAGGCTTTGAAGTGTCTAAGACTGAAGTCTCCAGAATACAACAGCACCACCCATGAAAGCACTCCAAAACACACAGTCACAACTTTTTCCAATACTACTGTCCAGGAGCATGACAGAGAAATGTTGCTGAAGGTTCAGATTTCCTGCTAAAATTGTTTATTTGTAAGCAGGACAAGTGTTAGATCATTCAGAAATCAGCAGGAAACAACACACATTTTAGCAATGTCTCAGAATCAAATAAAATTTTGAGATCGGAAGGATGTCACCCATTCAAACCTGCTGAAGGCAGGTTCACAGTGAGATGGGGTTTCTCAGGCTTGTCCAGCCACATCCCTTTGCCCAGTTTCTCAGGACAACCTGTTCCAGTTGCTTGGCCCAGTGAAGGTTTTTCCCCTCATACCTCAGTAGAAGTTACTCATATTGCATCTTGTCCTTTCAGTCTGCACCCCTCAGAAGATTTTATTTCCATTTGCTCTACAACTTCACTTTTTAGGGTGATAAGATGTAATTAGATTCCCCATTAGATTTTTTCCCAGCCAAACCCAACCTCTCTAGCAGGTCACTGCTAGGTCCTCTGCATCTGTGAACATCTCTCCTGTGTTGGGGCAGTGTGGGAGGAGAAATCACACACAGTTCCAGACAGCTAAGCTCTTTCTAGGGCATCCACCTATTATGCACTCTGCCTTTACTGCAACAAGGGTACAATGCTGACTCATGTCCATGTTCAATTAAACCACATAATACTTCCTACTACATGACCCTATTTTCCTCACATCGTACAGCGTAAAAAACCTCCAGAAATTAAGAAAAATACAGTATATAATATTTCTAGGTTAACATGGTAACAATGGGAGTCAGACTGGTTCTAATTCAAAATAAGGAGTTTATTCAAGAAACTTTCTGAGTTCTCTGTTTGTCATAGTTTAAAACAGGGAGGACATACAACATGCAGAAGTGTTACATTATTCTGTTCTTCCATCGTCATTTTTTCAGGAACTCAAAAGTCAGTGTTAGAAAAGGGAAGTTTAAGGGCATGTGAAAAGGCATATTTTGCAAAAAAGTCGAAGGCTGTCATGGATCTAAATAAAGCCCTGAGAGGACTTTTGAAGAGAGCATCCTCTCACACTTACCCTAGAAATCAAAAGGAAGGTTTTGCCACTAGACTGTCAGAACACTGCTGAGCACTCAGCTCACATCAAATTCCTGCTCTGAGTGCGGAGGCAGCTACAAAAGCCAACAAAACAGTCAGCATCATCAGGAAGGATGCTTTGAGAGAGCATAATTTTGACTACATAAAATTTGATGCATTCATATATTCAGTAATATTTAGTTCTGATCTCCACATCTCAAAAGGAGTCAGAGAAAGTGCAGAGTAGGGTAACCAAAACCAAGGAGAAGGTAGAAAGATATTTTGAGATGAAAGACCAGAAAGGCCACTCATCTTTCATCTCCAAGACCCTGCAGTTTGGAGATGTGATGACTGAGGGGTAATTTTTAAACTGAAGTTTAAAAAATCCTGAAAGTCAAGGACAAACCCAATGGAAACCCACTATTTACTGCAATGGATGACAGGTCCACAGGGGGACTGTAAAAGGGCCGTTGAGAAACCTTCTGAAAATTTGAATTAAACAGCTGTAGATGCTGGAAGGGTCCAAAGGGAAGGTGCATAGAAAGTAGCCTTGCCATGCTCAGTCACCACCCTGGATCATCAGTCTCAATCAGACAGGAATTTCTTATTCCCCTGGTTTGTGTGGAATTAAATAATCTTTCATTCCACTTCCATTATCTATAATACAGTTACAAGCTTCCACTTCGCCAATTCTTTGACTGAAGCATCACACTTCTGAAAGAAATGTGCGTATTTTGCTGCCATCAGAACTATTGTCTATTATGAGTTATCCTTTATTACATTTAGCCTCCTTATAACTGTTATGCACAATTTGCATTATAATGTATTTATCAGTAGTTCCCTTCTATGCACTAAATATATTCCATATTTGCTGGCTTGGAAAAATATTTCCTAAAACAAGGACGTTATACACAAACACACAGACACACACACTCATTGACCCCATTCCTCCAATATCTATGCACAGAGGACAAATAAGATAGAAAGCATTGGTTGTGGGTTAACCCCTGCAAGCAGCTCAGTATGACACAGCTGCTCACTCCTTCCTCCCCACCCCTGGACACAAATCTAAACACAGCAATCATATGGGATGCTATGAAGAAAATTAACTTAATCTCAGTATTTTATGGACATTAAAAAAAATAAAGAGGAACTAGAAGTGTTTAAGTGCATAGTCATTTCTCCACAGATAAATGAGACAAGGATTTTCCAAATACTGTCTGGAAAAAAAGCAAAGTCAAACCACAATCGAAGAACTACTTCAGTCATCATATAAACCACAATGCCTTAGGAACTTCTAGGGCTTCCTCTCTCTTTTATGAATTATGACCCACACCCTCTTTTAAAAGGAAAAAAAAAATGACATATCAAAAAACGGAAAGAATTTTTAATCAGTGATCCTCACTGATTACAAGTTTGGCTCAGGTAAAACTAGTCATACAACAACAGTTAAACTGGAAGGCATGCGTATAAAAAAAGATAAACCACAACAACCTTTCTAAAGTGGCAAAAGAAGATGGTCTGAAAATTATTCTAAAAGCTTTGAAAGAGATAATAACAGCAAAGTTAAAGAGAGGGCTCAGAAGAAGTAAGCACAACATGCATCTGAATAGAGCACTTCTAGGTTGTCCAAAAATGAGAGGAGACAAGCAAAAACTGAATTCTCTCATACCTGAAGACAAATAACAAAATCAAGAAAATCTCATTACATCTTTATAAAAAAGATACATAATACAGAAAAAAGCTTTTCTCACAGATCATTATTTTTTCCTGTAGGGTTGGATTTAGGATTTTTCCCCATAGGGTTGGACCCTAGGATTTCCTGCCAGCTTCCTAGATGCTGTTTGGTGCATGCTTCTTTATTTTTTGAATGTTTTTTTCACTCCTTAGGGAAATATGTATGACTAACAGCAATGAGTGTTTCCGAAACAGTGATGTGATATAAATACAGTCACTACCTGACTTGTAAATTAAAAAAGGGGGGTTTTCATTGTCATTTTACTTCAAAAATTAGGTGCCTTACTGTAGAAGACAGGACTGCAGTTGAAGGTATAGAAAACATAACTGTTTCCCTTTGAAAACATGTCTATAAATTACATAAAGTAAAAGGAAACACCGTGAGAGGTCTTAATAAGGCTGCAAGATCAGTATCTGGTAGGAGGGCTGGAGTTGTAGCTGGCAATAAAACTGCCAATGTGTAAGTTGCATAATCTGCTTTTCTTCAGTAACTAGTTCAAGACTGGCAACTCCCTAAAACTCTCTATGAAATAATGTCTGAAAAAAACCTGATTTTAGAAGTGGCTTTGCTTCAAAATTTTCACTTGAGAACTTCAGAATAAACAAAATAAGCAATGATTCCCTCAACACAGTTGTCTGAGTCTCAAAGGGTTCCATCCCATAAAACTTCACACCTCCCACCCCCACCATGGTAGCCTCCATTGGAGCAATTACAAATTATATCTACTGCAGGACCAGCTGCAGACTAAAAGCACACACAGATGGAAAAATATTCAGCTTCTCAAACAAGGATAAAGATCTATAGCACTTCTGCTATCACTTAAAAAAAAAAGAAAAGCCTTTTCAATCACTACAATTTTTTGCACAAAAAAGTCTGTTTTAAGCTCCACACGCAGCACTGCTTCTAAATCATATTTTGCTAAACTTTCCATCAAGCAATTTTGTCACAAGACGATCCTGTTGACTCAGATTAAGGCTGAAGTTGGACCATGAGAGTTCTTTTGTCAGATACGAGCAATGACATTCAAGTCATCTGGCTTGAAAGGGTCATTTGCTGTCACAGTTCCTGGGCAAAACAGCTTCTACCCTGCCATGACTCCTCTCAGTGTATTTCAGAGGCACTCCAAAGGTGATGGAATGCATACTTACATGCTCAGTAGCTCCTACAGTGACTTTTAAAACTCGTGGAAAATTAGAACAGATCATTTATGAGAATTGCAGAAACACAGAGATAAATACAACTTGACGCTAAGTTAGAGAAAACTTTTGAAGTCTAAAAATGCATGTTTGCAGAACTAACAGATTGCTAAATGCCTCCATTGCATGCTTTGTGAAACCCAAGTGAGAAACCATGCTGCTGATGGTGTTGATCACCAGCAGTTTCAGAAAAATACAAATCTGTAAGTTATATTCCTATGTTCACAGTTGCCCTCAATTTGGACATATACTGACAATACAGAAGTCCATTTTGCAGTAAGTGCTACCTCTCCATAGTACATTTCTGCCCCCTTAAATATCCTATGGGAAACAGAACAATCTTAAACAAGACCATTTCATATCTACCATTCTGGAATAAATTTTGGTAGGCAGGACTACCATGAATATACAGCTTTGTACCACAAACACATTGCTGTGATGGCATCTCCAAAGAGCAAGTAATCTAATCCTACAAGACAAATGCCACAATCTATTATTTTTTGGAGTCTCCAGCATAAAACTTGGTCAGAAGCCACTTATGAATCACAAGGTCCAAACAACTAAAAAGAATTTTGATGATATAAACAAGCAAGCATTACACTACATGCATATTTACATGTATATATATATACACACTTAAGTGTTTACAGATATGTGTATCTATAAATGTTCTACTCACTAAAAAATACATAACACTGAAGTATAAATGAGGTGCAAGGGCCACAAGCAACTCTGGAGAAATGAGTGTTGAGCAGTACTTTTATACTGATGTGTTTTGCACTCCCACCTTTATCTGAGCAATGGCAAATAAAATCTTGTGGGTTGGTTTTTATTTCTTCTTTTTTTGAAACTTAATTTTTTTTAAAAAAAGCAGGGCTACTTCCTTCTTCACCTGTTTCCTAGATCTCACAGCATTTATCAAGCTGACTGACGTGTGATACACTACTCATTGCCTTGCACCATCCTTTATCCAACTTGTTATTTTTCTTTTAGATCCCAAGTAGCTCTTTGAGAGGAAACAGTTTTGTCAGGAAAAGACACCTGTAATAAAACTGCTACTCATCAGTATTGAGTGAAATCTCTTTCCCACTCCCCCCTTATGTCCTATGTGATAAGGCAGAACTGGTATACTTACTTTTACAGCACAGAAGTTACTGAGTTTTTGGTAGATACCAGCAGACCACAGCCATTAATATTGCTCAGCCCACTAGGAGAATAATAAAGTAGCAGTACTTTTGAGATCCCAAATTATCTGTGCTAGCCAAGATGAAACAATTTAGTGGGGAGTAAAATCAACAATTTTATTCTATTTTACAGTTGACATTTCTGAAATATGACAGCACTGCTTGTGGAAAAGTTACACGTCCAAAAATAAGAAGGGTACATAGTAAAGAGGAGGAACTCTTTGTAGAGACGTGAATTTGGTAACAGCTCAATGTTCTGCTATAATGAAGAAGTTTGACAGAATTTAACCTTCAAGTTCAAGTAACTTGCATTAATCTACATGAGCCTCTGTATCACTGATTCCAATTAATGGATAAAAAACCCCTCTTGTTATCTAGTAATGAGTCTAAAAACTAACAATATTCACTAACATCTGAGGTCATCTCTGCTGGTGTTTGAACCTGTGAGTTCAAGAAAGACAATGAGGAAGATAAGGCTTAGTTCATCAACTTTATTTTGTTTTTTGAATGGTTGCTCCAAGTGTTCCCTGGGCAAAAAGACCAACTAGCTCTTCCTGTCTTCTTGGATACCATCTACTTTGTCATGGAAGAAGCATTCATCTGGGACAATGACTTCAGGCTCATGCTGCATACTGCCATGGTCTGCAGCCAGCATTTCACAAGGCATAGAAACTGCTACGAAGCTATGGAAGCCCTCTGATAACAAATCCTATGGCAGAAGGAAGAATACATATTTTCAGCTGAAATAACCTGATTTCCTGGTTATTTGCCTAACAGAAGAGAACATAATCAATCCTGAGTTTCACTTCTTTACTTGCAGAATACCTTGTTTAAAGACATATCCAAATTTGGATGTCAGTATGATACCCATCTAAGCATCCCATTGAAATGAAATTGTTCTGTTGTGAGATTATCTTTCACTTGCAAGGGGAGCTAATGATACTTTTGTCATCCTCTTTGGCCTTGCTGTGTATGTATAATTTAAAACTCATACAAAGTAATGCAATCCTGCCACAATTGCTCTTTCAACTTGCACTGCCTAATGCCCTTGACCTTGCTCTTCACTCTCTCTTCCAATGACACTGCTCTCCCAGAACTTACTGCTGGACATGTCTCTCCTGGAAGTCTGGATTTTCTACAAATGCAAGTGTCACATTTGTATGCTTCTGGTCCAGACTGAGTAGTTCCTTTACTTTGGGAAGTTCAGATACCTTCACTGAAAGCAGAGACTACCCATAGACCTGGCCAGAGCACTTTGTGCCAGATTCAGTCTCTTACAAGGGATGTAATTGGTCACCTAAAACTTGCAAACTCCACTCTCTCACCTTCAGGCAGATTTAAGAGTATAAAAATGACAGATAGAACATGGCCTGTACCTTACCTATTTTACATGATGCCTCCTTAGGAGAGATGCAGTACTCCTCAAATTCCTGTGCAACAAGCAGTTTCACAATTAGACTCTGCCTGACTGAAAGCAAGTAAAAACAAAGACACTGAGTGCTTCAGAACAAACTGTAAAAAATAGCAGCCTTAATGTCCTCATTTTAACTAGCACTCAGTGCTTGGGGAATATTGAACCAGCTCTTAAACCTACCAATCTCCTTCCTCATTGCTTGAGATCCACCTCTTACTCAGCTTTTACACCTCCTATCCTCCCATTGCTGGTCCTGTCTCACTACCCCTGGTCCCATTTGTAGTTCAGCAGTCACAGTGTGTTAAAGAAGGCTTGACAAAGATCCATTTCACTCAAAGCCCCCACTTACGTCCAAGAACTTTGCAGAGTTAACCACAAGCAATCATAGACTTATAGAATGGTTTGGGTTGAAAGAGGAATTGAAGACCACCTAGTTCCAACCCCCCTGCCATGGGCAGGGGCACTTTCCACTAGACTAAGTTGCCTGGAACTACATCCAACCTAGCCTTGAATACTTCTGGGGATGGGGTGTCCACAACCTCCCTGGACAATCTATATCAGTGTCTCACCACCTTCACATGAAAGATTTTTTTCCTAATATCTCATCTAAACCTACTCTTTGTACCTTTCAGTGTATCTCTCCTTGTGGCTATGGAGAGTACCATGTAATCTGGATAGTAATTAATGAGATTTAAAATGGAAAGTCTCAGATAAATACCTGAATAAAGTGGTATCAAAGAGATCTCTCCTTGATTTTGTAACTTAGGGCTAGTTTTGAAGCAAGCAAAATAGTCTCTTATCATTAAGATTACAATCACTTCCAAGTAACAGAAATATTATTAAACTGAATCGTAAATGAAGCTGCTGCATTACCTAAGGGCATGTATTTTAGTCTCTCCCATGTTCTAGAAATGAAAACATGTTGGCACTAGTAACCTGTGCAATAAAAAGAACACAAAACTCTATCTGCAGCTGCTTGCTGCAGAATAACAGAAAAGTTGTTAGCGGGCCCTTGATAATACAGAAGTATGATCCAAAGCCTCTTAAATCCTCTCTTTACAAACAGCACACTAAAGATGACAGAAAAACTTTAAACTCAGAATAGTAAGATTTTATTACAAGTTTATTACAACTAGACCAATCAACATTTTCAGCAGAAGAAAGCTGAAGTAATCATAAAAACACAGAATGGCTTGGGTTGGAAGGAACCTTAAAGATCTCTCAGTTCCACCCCCTCTGCCACAGGCACCTTCTACTAGACCAGGTTGCTCAAACCCCCATCCAACCTAGATCAAGTTGGCCTTGATCAAGTAGGACAGAACATAAAGAACCATAAAAGCAAGTATCTCCCTACACACAGCATCTTTTCAGGTGTGTTTTTGCTCCTTGCCAACTAAATGGCTTTCTTTGTTGCATCCAAGTGCAATTTGACTGGTCCCCAAGGAACCAGAGACCACAAGAGACCTGCCTGCACTGATCCTGGCTCTCTTCCTGACACAAATTGAGGAAAGACAAATACTGAACATCACACAAGGTACGTCAGTTTAGGTTAAGTACTTAAGACTGATCTAATAAATCATCGTCTGACCCAGTGACTGTAGAACAGTCTGCCACCAACAGCTTTTCAAATTTCCATAACCTTCTTCCTTCTTTCTCTGCCCAACAGATACATACATTTCTACATACTGCAGCCTACACAGTCATTAGCATGCATTTAGCATGGTATTTCAACTACAAACTTCTGTAGAGTATCATCCACATGAACTCATTCTTAAAGAGACTGCAGTGACTCAGAGCTCCAAGCCAACAAAAAAGCACCTGTTTGTTATATTTACCCTCAAATACACCATATGGGTTACTGTACCATAGATGAGACTCCACACAAATTAAGAAAAACCAAACTAATTTCCATGCCAGTTGACTAATTTCATGTTAAATCCAGCCATTTGACATTTTATTGTATTTTAGTTGTTCAGAATGCTGTTATGAAACAGCCAAGCGCCATGAAGAGGCCAAAGAGAATGAGAGCACCGAGCCATGGGGTACAGTTGTTCTACTGCAGCACCAGGGAGAAAATCTGTTCCAGGTAAGCAAAGTCCATCAGACTCTGACCCATCTTTCCAAGATAAAATCTAGTCTAGTTTCTTGTCTAATCTTGAGAGCAGAGACACTAAGGATCCAATCAATTTCAGTTTCCCTTGTCTTCCTGAAGCTACTCTCCACATCAAGTCTTAGGAGATGTCAAGTTGCCTCTATGCACAGTAAAGCCAACACTTATTGCCTAGAAAGTTAAATCTTTTTTTCCACTTAAAAAATGTAATGAAAATAATTATTTTTCAACTTCTCAACCTAGAGGGTGCCTTGCTGCACAAGAGGATCAGCAAGGTGACTTGCTCCTGAAACTGATGTGCCAGCTGCTATAGGCATCAC
Organism: Illadopsis cleaveri; assembly: GCA_013399915.1. Taxonomy (NCBI): domain Eukaryota; kingdom Metazoa; phylum Chordata; class Aves; order Passeriformes; family Timaliidae; genus Illadopsis; species Illadopsis cleaveri. The sequence continues at coordinate 799,391 of VXBB01022695.1, forward strand.
AGGAGGAGTAAAGCAGCAGACAAAAATGCATTTCAAAAAAAAAAGTCCATGAAACTGGCTTCTAGGGACACAGCCAACTCCAGAACAATGTTTAAGCAGATGAAGGCTATGGGAAATCTCCAAATACTCAGAATTCTGGTGGCTCTAATCAACATCATCATTGCTCATTTCTGTAGACATTTACTGCTATGTACTCAGATCAAATGCTGCCTTCTGTTCTCTTTTTAATTTCTCTCAAATTTCCAGTTTTGTTTACAATGTTTTGATGAAGATGATGCCATTATTTAGCCTATTTGAGAAGGGCAGAAGGTGAACGCAAGAAATTTTTCCAACTCTTTCTTCCAGGCAAAAGATAAATATCAGGAAATCTTTTCTGACAAATGGACTGCAGAAATGATGGTACAAAATGCAGGATGTTTTTATCCTGTCTCCCTCCTCCAAGTGATTAGGAGTACCACATTTGCACAGGGCTATGTGGCTTGGAGCAATACAATCATATTTTAAAAACAATGTTAAATCAGAAGCACACTTGAGCTATAGCAAATTGCTTTACAATACTTCAAGTAACTAACACCTTTCTGGCCTATGACACAAGAAAAAAAAAGGGAAACATACCATAATTACACAACTTTCCACAACTTTTCTTTTTTAGAGGGATTTTATGCATGCTTAACTGGAAAAATGATGAGTCTTAAGAATAAAATGGACAATTGCATGAGACATCATCTCTATGCTGAGCTGACTGTAAGATGTAAAAGGGCCTCCAGATTTCAGGTGTTCATGACACGTGGAATATTTCTTAACCTGTTTTATTAAATAAATACATTGAATCTTTTCACTGTCTTTGCACTGTAAGGAGAGGCTAGCAGAAGAGGACATTTTGTAGATATGCAACTTTAATAATTAAGAGGAAAAATAGCCTGAAAATAGTGTTGTATTGATGTCTTAGCAATGCAGTATATGTTGATCCATGTAGTCTAACTCTTTCTACAGTATTAGTTTACTGGTGCCACATGTATACACTGTCAAGCGCTTGGCAAACAATTCCTGTAGTTTTTGCAATCAAATGGAAGAAAAAGAGAGAAAGTGGACATGAGAACAAAATAGTTTGCTGCAATATTGCCACAATCCAGAACACTAACACCTCTATCACTGGGACGTTTTCTCTGGTAATTTCTCACTTTACTCCTGCACTCTGGGATCCTCAGCTGCACCACCTTTGTCTTCCGTGCCCAGCAGCTGGTCTCAGCCAGTACTACACTGAGACTCAGTGCTTTGCTACAATTGCTAAGAACTTTATTCCACAGCCCTTAGTAGTTCAGCAATAACAAACATCTCCTTCCCATGCCAAAAACCTCTTTCATCATTTTTTTCCTGGGAAGCTGTGCCCTCCAATGGGAAAAGCTTAAAACACAGCATCACTCAAGAGCTTCAATACAAGATTTTTTCCCATCACTACATTTCAACATTAAATGAAGCTTGTGACCTTTCCAGTTGAGTCATTTTTCCTTCCATGTTCTGTTTCACTCTAGGAATATCCTTCATTTTATGCGTCTGTTTCAATGAGATCTTAAAAATAGAACTCATGTGTATTCATGTGGACGTTAGGAATTTTTAAGAGCTGAGAAGATGTCCTCTGTCCAGCTTCATTTCTTTCCAAAAAGGAAAAATTATTCTCCTTTTCCTGTGTAGCACTATTACACAGTGGACTAGGAAGGAGCAAGGCTTTTAATTTTACCAGGACCAAGCCGATTTTAAGAATGTGATCTATAAATTGAAGAAAGAAATAGATAAAACTGTTTCTTTTGGACTGAAACGATCAAAATTTAAGTAATTCAGTTTTAAGCAGTAGAGATAAGCAGATAAGCAAGCTGTGCTGGGTTTGGCTGAGGTAGAATTAATTTTCTTACCAGTGGCTGGCATGGAGTTGTGTTTTGGATTTGTGCTGAGGACAGTGCTGATAATGGGAAGATGTTTTTGTTATTGGTGAGCAGGGGTTGCACAGAGCCGAGGCCTTTTCTGCTTTTCATACTGCCATGCTGGGGAGGAAGCAGGGGATAAATGGGGAGGTTGGGAAGAGACACAGCCAGGACAGGTGATCCAAACTGACCAAAGGGATATTCCAGACCATGTGACATCATACTCAATATATAAAGCGGAGGGAAGAAGGAGGAAGGGGAGGAACATTTAGAGTGATGTTGTTTGTCTTCCCAACTCATTGTTACATCTGATGGGGTCCTGCTCTCCTTGAGATGGCTGAACACCTGCCTACCCATGGGAAGCAGTGAATTAATTTCTTTTTGCTTTGCTTGTGTGCGTGGCTTTTGCTTTCCATATTAAACTGACTTTACCACAGCCCATGAGTTTTCTCACTTTTACTGATCTGATTCTCTCCCTGATCCCACTCGTGGGGGAGTGGGCAAGCAGCTGCGTGGGGCTTGGCTGCTGACTGGGCTTAAACCACAACACAAGCATTCACTTTGACTTAAAAGAGTTACAATATATAATCCATAACTTTACTATAGATAAAATCCAACTTCTATTATTTTTCAGAAAAAGCCTCAGAAAGAGACAAAAACTGTCATCAATTGTCATGTTCTAAGTGGCTGAAGCCAGCTTTTCTGGCTCTCCAGGCATCAGCTATGAACACTACACTGTTTCAAGCCTGCAGGGGAACTTCATTCTTGTCTCTCAATCATCTGGGACAGATGGATATTTAAAAATCATGCATTTCTTTTATATAATTCAGCAAGTAAAAGACATTTACAATACAATAAATCCATCACTAATGGACATGCTTGATCAAGGGATGCAGTTTTCTGTGCTATATCTTGTCTGCCTCAAATTTTAAAGACAGATATGTCAATCTCATTTCATATTTCTTGCTATTAGGGAGCAAATCACATTATTACATTTTCACTTATCTTGAAATAGTCACCATTCTCAAACTTTACCACAGTCTATTTCTGTCTTTTTTTTTAACTGTTTTTTAGATTTTGATCAACCCTACCATTTTGAAAGCTTCCTCAATGGAATAGCCAGCTAAAGCCAAAACCTGCATTGTATGCAAATTATACCTACAGTCTAAAACCTGCTTCTGCAAGTTTCATCTGAACTCCCAAAAGATTTCAAAAATTCAGACTATTTATGTAATTACCTCGTGTACTGCTTGACTAGACAAGAGAAGGAAAATAACTTGTGATCAATTGTGTTCTCTGTGATTTGATCTCATCTTTCCTTGGCTCTTCATTCCTGGTCTTTCCCATGTAGAAGAATGTGTGGTTTATTTGCCAATAAATTAGTTATAGTCTACTGAACTACTGAGGTAAGATAAGTTCTTATCTGCACCAAATACTTAAAAAAAACCAAAAAATCAACACAGTACATGCATTTGAAACATAAAAAGGAAAAAAAAAATCTGCAGCAACATTAAGCTAATAAAAACCAATTTATTGAACAGATAAATCAATCTTGGTAAATAGACTACTCTTTTTGTGACACATACAGCTAGTGATATTGTTTGTTTTGCTGTGAGGTAAACATGATGAATATAAAAATCTAGCTTATAGCTTTGCTTTAGAAGCCACATAATGTGTTAGCACAGCTGGGGTATCTGCATCCTTTAGACAGCCAGCAAGAATGCTATGAAATAATCCACAAACTTCCTTAAATGGGCTCCATTAAATCAGCCTGTTTTCCACTGTGCCTCCAGCTTTGCACATTTCTCTGCACTTGCCATGCAGATCTTTTATTTAGAGCATGGAAGCCACTGTGGGCACCTTTGAGACCACGGGAGCAATCGCTACACCTGAACTTCAAATGATGGACTGTCCTGACATTTACTGTGTTAGTGCAGATGATCCATGGTGGCGCCACAATATAAACTTGAAACTGTATGAGACTAATGATCAAAACATTACTCTCCAAGTCAGTGTTGGAAACTGACATCCCACCATCTTCTCTTAACAGGGTACCAAGGATTAACTTCTATCCCTGAACATCCCTTACATCTGGCAGATCCGGAAGAGACTTTTAACATGACCTTTGCATTTCCAGCTCAGGTACACTATGGCTGGCATTTCTGACCACACACCTGGGGAAGATGCAAGTGAACAGCATTCTCCCATCTGCACTGACTCCTTAGCAATGGGGCTGCAGCATCTCACTGTTCAAATTAACGGGTGTACAACACACACAAAGGAAGATGCACAAGGCTCCTTCTTGCTCGGAAAAAATGGAAGTCAGTTTTCTCAGCACGGTGCCTCTGTCTGCAGGATACTCTCACCATCCAACCAGCATAGCAACAGGCATTTCTCTGAAGCAACGCCATCTTTTCAACAAATGTTCACTTCTTGTTAACACTTTTGTTATGAAATCTGAAGTTCTGGCAATTCAGACTCTCCATGTAAATACTGAGAATGGAACATTGGCTAGAAATTGATCTCAAAATGACAGTGAGCCTTTCCTCAGGGTATAATCACCCCAGTAATGCTGTTTCCATCTGGAGTGACTTCCAAAAGCCCAAGGCATGTGCAGTACTTGTGGCTTTCAAATGGGGTTGCTAATAACTGCATTTATGAAATCTGTGCCCTTCATATACTGCATTTAACATAGAAGAGACATTACAAAGTCTACTCATGATCTATCCAGTTCATTAAATGGGTGTTTAAATTTGAACACAGTTCACTGAATCAAGACCTTTACGTGCTAGCCTTGCACTTTAACTTCTAACAAAGACAATTTTGTTAAAGCCTGGCAAAAAACTCAATACAAAAGCCCTCTGCAGTCCCTGGGAAAGAGCCTGTTGTCTCCAACACAGCAAAATCTGGCCTGAGCTGGAAAACGAAGAGTCAGTAAGGCAGTTTATACTTTAGTCTGACTGGGGAGTGAGACAGTGCCTCCCAGGAGGAAGAACTGCAAAAGAAGAAAATTGTCACTATTTCAACCTCCAATATAAGAGAGAAGCTACATACAACAGGCATCAAATACCACAGAAGGATGAACTGGCAAATGTACCAGGACAGGACAGTAAACAGTACAGAACTGTTTACTGTACATCAAAACAGAATCAGCAAATGAAGCCAAAATCCACAAGGATGATACTCTAATCAAAATACACACACACACACAAAAATCCACTGTGTTCTGCTACTGTTCAATAACCTGCAAAACTCTTATAGTGCAAATTATAAGGAAAAGCAATATAAAAGAGCTTCTTCTGTAAGAGACCTACATTCCCATGGTTGTCAACCAATATTATTGCTTTTGGGATGATGTGCTTTCTTTTGAGAAGTTCTTACACACAAATGACAACAGCACAACATAAGAGGCATATGCTCTGTTTAAAACTGTCATATGCAAGTCATCCAAATCAATATTTTCTCACTACATTACTTTATCATCCGATATAGATCTGGACATATATTGTAAATTAAGATAGAAAAAACCCCAGATTGATTCACTATATAACTAAACATTTCCAGTAAATGATATAAATAAAGCAAAACAAATAAGCAAACAAAGCAAAAATTCCACCAAAATCTGGATCTTTTTGCTTTTCAATTTACTTCAATTAAAAAAATAACAGCTTAAAAAGGCAGCTTCCAATTCTTAATAATTTCAACAGCTCTATGCATTAGCTGTTGCCTCAAACATAGGGTTTTACCTGGAAATAGCATATTTTCCTTTTGTTTAGTATAGCACTTCCAGTTCTATAATTCCTGACAGTATGGCAACTGCAGATTTGTAAAGGGTGTCAGATTCATGTAAGCTGTGGCAAAGGAAAAAAAAATCAATTGCTCATTCTTCCTACAGAGTGAAGAGGCTCAAAGCTAACTTTCCCATTCAATTTAAAAAGCAAAGTTTGGAAGGCTTCTGAATGTCAACACTGATGCATTACAGGGATGTTTATCTTCCCTTCACTGCAGATATACAGCAAAACCTGAAGGGGATGTTTTCCATCTCTGCTGCAATGAGAACTGTGGAACAGCAGAAATATGAATTACAAGATGCACTTAGTTCTTGCACAAGATTTATGAAAACTGTATTTTTTAGATGCTGCAGATGAGCTGCCTTTCAATTTTTATTTTTGCTAATTTGTTTTGGATTTAAACCACTATCTGACAGGAGCTGCATATTTCAGGCTGATGTTATGGAGTGGGATGGCTACATTTTTGCAGCCAGTTTACTTCTACACCATGCATTTTTGTCCTGTCTGCGCGCCAAGGCGAGCACCTTTACACCCACATGCTGAGCTGCATCAAGGACTCCCCAGAGACAGCTGCATGAGCAAGCCAAATGAACTTGGCATCCATAAGCAGGGTAAACACCAGTGCTGAGCTAGTTCAAAATAGGAGTGGGGCAGGGGGGAAGCTGCTGGAGCAAGGGGTAGCTGAAAAACAGAGTGCCTGGAGTAGCAAAACACAGAGAACACTGCTGCCTCTCCAGCTGTCTACAACCGTTACCTGTGCACAGGCACACAGAGGGCCCAAGGGCTGCCCATCCTCAGAGCCCTCTCAGCATCTCTGTGGGACACCAGGGAAAGCACGTGCAGAATGGCAGGACAGCAGCTGCCTGAGAGGGTTGGCTTCTTTTGTACCTTCAAAACGAGACTACACAACTCAACTACAACACTACACTGAGTCCAGAGGAGGGCCAGAGGGCTGGAGCATCTCTCCTATGAAGGCAAGCTGAGACACTTGGGGTTGTTAGGCCTGAAAAAGAGAAGGCCTTGGGATGGCCTTAGAGCAGCCTTCCAGCACCTAAAGGGTACTGGAGATGGGGAGAGGGACTTCTTACAAGGACAAGTGGGAATGACTTCCAACTGAGGGAGAGTCAGTTTAAATTAGATATAGGGAATTAATTCTTTACTGCAAGGGTGGTGAGGCACTGGAACAGGTTAACCAGAGAAGCTCTGGATGCCCCATCCCTGGAAGAGTTAAAGGCTGGGTTGGATGGGGCTTTGAGCAAACTGGTTCTCTGGAAGGCGTGCCTTCCCATGGCATATAGGTTGGTACCAGGTGATTTTTAAAGTCACTTCCAATCCAAACCATTCTGTGGTTCTTGTGAACAAAACAAACACCAACAAACATTCCCCACCAAGTTCTTCTCCTTAAACATTTCTTCTCTTTTGGAGGAGACCCACTTTCTGTGCTGAGAAAGCAGAGGCACAAAAGACAGCACATTTATGTCCCTAATGCATTTAGGGTCAGATACTCATGGTGAAATAAGAGTATCAGGGAGAAAAAAAAGCTGACTCACCCAGTTGTGTGGTTTACTGAGCCACCACACCCAGATCCTGGGTCAGAAATTATCCAAGTGGAAATAATCCAACTAGGAGAAGTCCACAACAGTAAAACAGATTATTTTGAGTGGTCTGGGTGAGGGGTGCTGTTCATCTTCCCCATGAACCCATGACTGCTCTCTCAGGGATTCCTGTGGTCTTAATGGTAATGCATACTCTACACAACAAAGTATGCTCCTGTTAAATATTCTTAGCAATACGAATCCCTCTTTCTTCTTTCAACCCAAATCTAAAAACAAAGGATTATTTTCTTTCTTACTACAGAACTAAGGAGAGAGCTGCAAGTTCTTATATTCATAGATGACAGGGAAGATGTGAATAACCAGCAGTTGCCCTCCACTACGAGAGGGCACTTCTTGCATTTCAGGAAAGCTCTAAGTCTCAATAGAGATTTCATTGAAATACATATAGAACTGGTGACTTTCCACAGCATGATGATTTGAACACATATTTCTAGGTGTCCAAAGCTACCCTTTCCTTAGAAAGTGCACCCAAATGTCAGGCAGAACTCTCTTCTGTGTACTTTCTCACTCTTGTATCCAATCTTTTATGCCTCTGCAACTAGATAAGAAAGGATATTAGGGAATGTGTCAGCCTGGTGCTGGCATGTCTTCAGTCTGAAGACAAAATACATTAAAAAACCTAAACTTTAAAAGCAAATATATTAAGGTAAAGGAACATCATGGAGGTTAACATGCACTGGTATAAAATCAGCACCAGTTATAAAACATTTGAGTTGCCAAAACTGGTCTTTTTCATGTAGTTTAAAGTTTCTTTGAGTGCTATAGACTGTACAGTATAAAATCAGTTAAGGAACATTAAGGTGTGACAGAATTAATAAATGCATGTAGGGCAGAAAATGGACTTCCTACAGGAAAGTTGTTGGGGGTTGGTGTTAGGCTATGAATAGATCTACTACATATACACTGCTGAGAAGTTTTCACATGTAAAGCCAAAGTGACTTAACAGAATATCAGAAATCTTAACTTCCTCATCAGTAATACTTGGCTTTAAAATAAATGCCCATCCATTTTAGTAAATATATAAAAGAATAGGATGCTCTGCAATAAAGAAATCTCAACTTGGAGAGCAAAAGAAGGAAAAAACCCGAATAACTATTTCTGACATGCAAAAGCATTCTCATCAATGAACATTTTAAGGCATCAGAGTCAAGATTATTTTGTTAAGCTAATAAAATATATTTTTAAAACATCAACCTAAAAATTATAATGAATTCTACTTGCAACATTATGCCTTTGGTAACATTAAATAGTACATTATGGTTGCTAGATAAATCAAATTGTAGATAAAAGTTTGGTCTGTTTCTCAGAAATTAACAGCTGTGAAGCCATTCCTGAAAAGTTATGATTGCTGGGATTAGATGGCAAACAGTATTTTGACAAGTTATAAGTACAGAATAAATTCTTGTAAATATCATACAAGATAAAACCTGTTCAAAAACCTGTTCAATCTGCCTCTCCTTTGCAGCACTGCTAACTGGCCAAGTCTATAAGCAAAAACTTTGGTGCTGTTTAAGGCTGTGAAGTCTTCTTTAATCATGTACATGAATTGGAGAGTTCAAAATGAAAACTTACTTTTAGCACAAAACCCTTAGCATGTTACATGCTGTGACAAACCCATTGGAAGATATATTGCCCAAACTATTATAAAGTCAAGAGGAGAAGTCTGACCATTTATCTTTCTTTCTTACTTCTAGATATCCATGTCACTTAATACCTTACTGCAGTGCAAGAAAATTCTTAAGCTGTTGAACAGGGGGTCGTGACAATAAGCGTAATTAATTCCCCAAATTCCCACAAAGAATGAATGATGAAAAAAACCAAAATGAGCAGGAAGAGAAGAACTAGAGTAAATAAGGTATTCATCCTTCAGCTAAGGATGAGATTGGAATAAGAACAGGAAGTAACCAACACATAAGCAAGATCAATGCATCTCACTACACTAACATGGACTTGTGCTGGCCGTAACCAATCAGTGATCACCACCACGGCCCCTTGTAAGGATCCAACCATACCTTTGTCACCCGATGCAAACATGCAGGATTATTTTTTGGAGATTATTTTAAAGAAGAAAACCACGTCCATGTTGTTTCCAGTAAATATAAATGTTAAGAACTGAGAATCAGTGTCTCACACACCTCACTGTAAGCTGAGCAGCCTCTCTGTTCTTGGCTTAAGAGCAAAATCATAACTGGGTACCTCTGATTACCTGCAGTCCCTGTGTGCATTTCACCACACACGTACATGAGAGTCAGCTTTGATTTAGAAATTATGCACCCCTGGGAAATATTATCAAAACAAATGCCTCCCAAAGAGGCACAAGGCATCTCTCAACCACAAGATCTAGGCATATGCGAATCAGAGAAAAGGGGACATAGGACAGATGAAGTGTGCTCAAGGACAACAGATTTCAAAGAATTCTAATTATTTTTAAAGTAGGCCAACCCCCAGGACATATACATTTCATCCAGAAAAATTAATCCAGCCTGCTCCCTGCCATCCTCTTTTCCCAAGGCCCCTCAGGCATACACAAAGATTAAAAGCTACATGAACTATCCTGGCAGTCTGCTCCCTTTTATCACAACAGCTTGACAACTCCCCTGTCATCACCAGTCTTGGTAGAAGATAATAATGGGAGCAAAACTTGTTAACTCCCTGAGAGGTGACTGATGTGCCTACTCATGCAAAAGGTAAGCCTGCTCTCTAAGACAGAAACTCTTGCAGATATTTCTTCCCCACTGTTTCTCTGCGCAAAACAATGGCGATGACTTTGACACTGGACACCTACTCACTGCTCTGTCAATGAGCACTCAAGGGTCTCATACCCACTGCTAAAGCTGGGCCAGAGTAATCATTCACCCCAAGTCTGGCATCAAAGTCTTGTCCCAGACTTGATTCCAGCATCATGGACAGCTGCTCCCCATGAGGATGGTTTTCAGATGACTCTGAAGGATGACCTTATGCCTGGACCTGCTCAAAGAGCATCACAGCCTCACTGTCAGGTTAACATTTCTTGACCTTTCTTAGCCCAAACCTTCCTGTAGTGTTGTCAGAAACAGCTTCTTTCCTGCAGTAGCAACTGCCAGTGGCTTAGGCTCACTGGTTTAGCTATCGGCTTAAGCTCACTGTTTACATAAAATAAAAGAAAAGCAAGTATTTAAGTAAACACAATGAGGGACAGGAGACTCACCAAGATCAAACATATGCATCCAAGGAACTAACTCACAGTCTTATTTCTGGACTTACCAGGCTGGAATACCTCTACAGGGAGTACTTGAGACCATTTTACTAACTTGATAAATCTCATGCTGCAGGAGTACCTTACTTCCATCGACTGAAATATCAGAATTTGGAGCTGAAGATCTCTAAAAAGCTATCCAAAAGGCAGCAGGAGATTCTTACCACTCACCAACAAGAGCTGAGGCACAGGAAACCCATGCAGCATCCTTCTGGATTTGAGGGCTCTTGGCTAAGAACTCTGTGATTAGAAGTTGGTGATACATTTACTATGGCTAGAATCTCATTCCATCACAAGAAGCAAACAACAAAACCTCACCTACTGCACCTATCCCTGCTGTTTACTGAGATATTGTTTCCATGCTATCACTACTGCAGGTGTTGGCTCTGTACAGGTAGAACATACTTCATAGAGAGGAGGGAAATAAAGGTGGAAAACATGGAAGAGGTGAGAAAAAACCAACATATTTCATAGCTGCGGTTTAAAGCTTCTCATAGACTTTGAAATGTTAGAATAACACTGTGGGAGATGGAATAGCAGAGCCAGAGCAGGGGAAGCAGTCCAATAAAAGAAATATATTACAAGCCTTGAAGAGCTGACTTCAAGGCCTCATTTAACTGAGAGTGTAGCAAAACATGTTTCAAGACTAAAGCGTGCAGAGAACAATTAATTTTCTCTGAAGAACCCATTATCTTAATACTGTCTTTCTTGGTCCTCCTTCCTCAATAGGCAAAAAGGGAACTTTTTTTAAGAGGTAGCTTGGTTACTTTTTTAAGGTTTTGCTTCAAAATGTTATTACAGATGAGACATTTTCTACAGCAAATTTAAAATGGTAAATACTTTCTCTGCCATAGCTAGAATTCTCATTAAATAACTCAAAAGAAAGACAATGCCTCAAGACCTCAAAACCATAAAGGCAGGAACTGAGAAATAAAATGGGATGCTATGCTTTGGTCCTTCATTCATCTATTAATGCTTAAAAAGATAATCTTTTACTGCAGTTAAAATCAAAGCAAATTTTAATTCGCAAACTGCGGCAAAAAATGCTTGAATATCATAAAGACTATATTTGATTTCATTAAAAATTTTGTATTTTTTTCTAAAACACAGTATTTAAAATAATACCTTTCAGACTTATTAAAATGATCGACTCAAGACAGAACAGTTTTTACTGAGCCATTTTCATTGCCAATTTCTTAAAAGACAACAAAAATAAGTATAAAACTTTGTGGGCTGAGCACCATCTGCTCATGCTGTAATTTCATTAACAATTATATTTTGAGACTGTCACCTGTAAAGCAAGTTTCCCACATGTAAACAGCATGTAAACCGATACACTGCTTTTACCTTTTACCTTCCTTTAATTCTCTCCTGCTGCTCAGAGGTTCACACATCAGTGCTGACTGCTGCTATTTGCAACTGAACGTTCCACAAGGAAATCAAAGGAAAATACATTCCAGCCTAGGAAAGCAAGAGCAATACTAAAAAATGCTACCACATTCAAGGATTAGAATGAGGGATTCAAGAACACACAGTTAGAGAAACTTAAAAGAAGTACAGGCCACCATGGAGCAGAAAGCAATTAGTTTATTATAATAGAAAAAATAAAAGAGCAATTTGTTCTCTTGCAAAGAGGCATGCTTATGCAGGGAGAAGCATACTTAATTCCTGATTAATACAATTCTTTTTAAAGCATCATCTCTTAATTACAGAAGTAGACATTTTTGTTTCAGTAATAATGTCTCTATGCAGCCTGGTAAGAAAAATATTTTATTCCCACATGGGAGATCCAGGGATTTTCAGAAAATAGGTATTTTGTGCTATAAAATGCACCTGGAAGGAAAGCACCAACCTATTTCAAAACCAGCTCACACTGTTTTGGGTTTTTTCAAATTTCAGACCTGCCAATTTAAATGATATTCCAATGACTAAGCAAACATTTCAAAAAACATCAAAAAACATCAAAATTATTTGATCCCAAGCAAGGGGAACATAATAAGGATGCTTATTTGAAAAACCAAGGTAGAACACAAGTATCAGCTTTCTCCTCCATATCTCTGTACAGCTATTAACAAAATACTCTTTTTCCACAAAAGCACATATCTTCCCCACAAGCTCCTTCACAGAGGAGGAGACAGCTACAATTAAACTGATAAATCCCAATCTGCCATAAAGCACAATCTTAAACCGTTTAAGTTTATAGAAATCCACCGAATTTAATTTTTTCTTCTATAACCTGTATCAAGTGAAAAGCCAGAAAACCCCCAAATCTAAGCCTAAACAATAGCACAGGTTGTGAGAACATGCTGGCTGCTAACTACCCCTCGTTGTTGGGAACATCTAGTAATGGGGGCGGAACCTCACTCATCTAAACTCTGTCTAACCTAACGCACTGTCAGGCAGAGGTGGACTGCTAAAGACAGATTCAAGCAAAATAAATTCCCTCTGTTTCACAAAAATATTAAAGAAAACTGATGGAGGAGGTGGCCTTTCAACCAGCATGAGCTCAACTGGAATTGAAGCTGACCAGAACTGTGGGGGACAACAAAATTATTTCTTTAAAATACATTGTCAAAAGGCAGTGCAGAAATGACATCAGCCTGTTACAGGATGAGGATGGTCACCTCACAGTCAGGGACACTGACAAGGTGGAAATGTTTAATGCTTTCTTTGCCTCTGTCTTCAACACCAATGACGGACTACCCTGGCTGTGAAAATGCTAAACTCCCAGTTGACCCTGAAGTTCTAAGGAATCTGCTGCTCCAGTTGGATCCATATAAATTTATGGGGCCTGATGGAATTCATCCAATAATAACTTAAATACCTGGCTATGACATCACAAGGCCTCTCTGGGTGATTTTTGCAAGGTCTTGGGAATCTGTAGATATCCCAGTTGACTGGAAGTTGGTTAACAATGTTCCAATTTTCAAAAAGGGCAAGAAGGAGGACTCTAGAAACTACAGGCCTGTCAGTCTCATTTCAGTGACTGGTAAAGCTGTGGAGATTATTCTGGGAGGTTTTGAAAAATGCCTGAAAAACAACACAGTCATTGGTCACAGCCAGCATGACTTCATGAGGGGAAACCCTGCATGCCAAATCTGATTTCCTTTCATGACAAGGTAACCCAAGTAGTTGATAAGGGAAGCCAGTCAATGTAGCCTTTTAGGATTCCACTAAAGCTTTTGATACCATCTCTCAGTATCCATCTGGACAAAACATCCATCACAGAGCTGGAAAAGCACCTGGGTAGGGCAAACCTGGATGTACGTATAGCTTCCTGCTGCGCCCCTCAGTGTCACCTGGTCCCCCCTGGGCTCTTTGTTATACACAGGATTGAAGTTCACAGCCTCTTGCCTGGGGTACCTCTGCCACCCAGAGCTCAACCTGCAGCTCCAACTGCAGCAGCACAGGGCTCCCTGCACTGTATGTATTCCATAACACTGTCCTGGGGAGCATCAGGCACAGGGAGGGAACTGTCCCACTCTGCTCTGCACTGGGGTGGCCTCACCTTGAATATTGTGTCCAGTTTTGGGCACTGAAACACAAGAAAGACATTAAACTATTAGAGAAGAATCAGCTACAAAAAGGTGAAGGGTCTTGAGGTGAAGCTGTATGAGGAGCGGCTGAGGTCACTTGGGCTGTTCAGCCTGGAGAAGAGGAGACTGAGGGGAGCTCTCATTGCAGCTACAACTTCCTCGTGAGGGGAAGAGGAGGGGCAGGCACTGATCTCTTCTCTGTGGTGACCAGTGACAGCGCCCAAGGGAATGGCCTGATGCTGTGTCAGGGGAGGTTTAGGTTGGATATCAGGAAAAGGCTCTTCACCCAGAGGGTGGCTGGGATCTGGAACAGGCTTCCCAGGGAAGTGGTCATATCACCAAGCCTGACAATTCAAGCAGAGTTTGGACAACACTCTAGGGCACTTGGTGTGACTCTCTGGGATAGTGCTATGCAGGACTGGGAGTTGGACTCAATCATCCTTGTGTGTCCCTTCCAACTCAGAATACTCTGTGATTCTATGTTGCTAATTTTAAACTAATCATCCAGAACAGACATTTGTTTTCCATATTTACAGAGTAAATCTAGTAATTAAATGTAACTTGCCAGGCTTAAAGTCTTCTCAGATTATATGGCCTAGTTACTGTAAAAAGCATCCTCCCCACCCCCCCCTCCAAGGTAGAAGTCAAACCTATTAATGTAACAGCTTATCCTGCCCTATTTCCACTTGGCAGTCTCCCGTAATGCTGATTTAATATCTGACAAAAATAGGACAAAGGCACTGTCATTTTTGATTAGAGAACGTCAGCTCAATACAAGCAATTTTAACTCTGCTGAGCTTGGGTTAGGGAAGGTGAATGCTGCTTGGCCATGTGGAGAAAAGTCTACCTTATCTACTTCTGGATAAGGCTGCCCTCCTGATGACCCAATGAGTCTTTCACAATAACAAAATTTACTAGCATCAGAATTTCTACTACTTCAGTTTAGCCATCCATATTCACCAGCTTTAAAACTGAGAGTTAACTATTACCCAGAATTTTATTTAAAAGAGGACTTTATTACACGCTATTTTCAATGCCCCACTATTTGGCCCCTAAGCAGCACAAATAACCACTTATTTTTTCCCCTCCCAAACACAAATGACAGCCTACCCAGTCCATGGTGTTGATCCCAATTTCTGTGGTGTTACTCACAGTTTACTCATTAGGTACTGCAACAGAATAATAGTTTTACCTGTGTGATGCCCAAAACAGACACAGCTGCTACATTTGTGTTGCATTATCTAAGTGTGCAGAGTCACCTTTCATCCTGTGCTGAGGACCCTGCCAAACGTTCCCTGGATACTCTAGATCTCTCTTCTCCTGCAATGGGATTCTTGAAAAGCAAATGCCAGTCTTAGCTTAAGATCTTTGTTTTTTCAGCTGTTCTGTTCTTTTACATTATTCACAAATGGTAAAACTTGGGGCTAAAATCGGACCAAAGGAATCTTGTCACATACATAAAAATGGTGCAAAACTGCTCTTTAAAGAGGAGCAGACTTGTACATAATTAACAGTCTTGAGATAATGGGTTTTTTTACCTAATTAAATACAAGGGGTTTTGAATGATAAGAGAGTTCAAGAAATTTTAAATATAATTTATATATGTATACTAAATTGTAGGTATCATATAGGCTTTCTTTCTTCCCCACTTCTTCACATTATTTGCTCCCTGGTCATTGATTCTGCAACATAACTGGAAGCAGTTGTCAAATGATTTCCCTTTTAATATGATAGGGATTGGGGTTTTTATACTCTCCCAAGGGTGATAGATTTTTACAAGCTTTTACAAAGCAAATTTAGACAACAGCACATATTAAAAAAAAAAAATCACTTAATATCTCAAAAACATTTTGCCTATTATTGCTGCTAGCAACACAAAAGATTATTGTAAGAAGTGATGGTTACTTTCTACAACAGCAGTACTCTTTGGCTATAGCAAGCTTATTATCTCACTGTGCACAGTCTTCAAACCAAACTTGTTGAGCACGGAAAGCTTGCCAAGGTGTTAATGTCTGGTGAATGTCACACAAGAAACAGTGACTTATTACAGCTCTGACTGCAGAAGGCAGTGTGGGGTTATGTCTAGCCCTGCACCTGTACAGAGCTTTTCAAACCCAGGTGATGAATGATTGTGTTCAACTTTCAGATAATGCCAGAGTTGCAGAACTGATGCAACTGTCCTTTGTGTTGGGTGTCACTCAGTTACAGAAAGGCAAACCAGTTTAAAAAGTGACCAATGTGCTATAACTATAATGTAACTACACAAAGGAATTGGAGAGAGATTATTTTGTCGTTAATCACTTATGTATCACCATGCACCACATTTTTACCAAGTTCAGAAAACTCGAATCCCTTCACTACTGAACACCACTGTCCCTTTTACATCAGATTTTTAATCCTATTTCAATTCCTGCTTTCTTCCAGTAATGATATCAACTGCAAATTCCTGTGTCTCAGTTTCTGTTGCAAGCACACTTACTCCTTAAGGGAAAGTGAACAATTTCCTCCGGGATTTCCACACAAAGAATCTAATTTAAACCACAATAACACTTCAAGTTCAGTCTGCAACTTGTCACTAAGATCTCAGTGATAATCAAGCCAAGGTATACAGGATATTAGCAGTTCTTAAAGTGGGGGAGAAGGGGTGTTGCCAGAAAGCTCAGAAAATGTCCATTCAGCTTTTATTTCTTCTTTTTTTTCCTAAAACTTCTGCCTCCACCTCATAAATTCTCCACCTTCTACTGGCCATGTGGGAATTGTAACATTTAAACTTGGCAGTTGGTGAAGGCCCACAGCCCCAGCTGCAAGATCATCATCTGGTTTCCTGAACCAGAGGGATGTGCTAGAACTGCCACCTGACCAGGGCACTCAGCAAAGCCTCCTGTCCCTATCCAAGGGCAACCACTCTTCCCTCACTCTGGCATGGCCGCCGTGACATCTGGCAGCTGTCCTGGCAGGGAAATGGGAGTATAAATGCCTAAGGGTGGGAGACTGACCTCACAAGCTCCTGTTAAGCACATGTGGTACCCAAGACGCGCATGCTTTCAGGGGTGGTAAGGAGGAAGGGGACAGTTATTGTCCAGCTACTCACGCACACTTTGAAAAAATCCTTGAAACACAGTCCAGAAAGTCTGAGAACTATTGATAAACAAATAAGACCTAAACAAAATCCCAGTAAAATCATGTCACTTACAGACACAGAAAATTAAATGTCTTCAATATATGACAAGTCCATTGTCGTGGCTGTGGAAACACTGAATTTACTGTAATGCTTCAAATCTGTTCCCAGATACAAGGTCAAGCAGCCTGTGCCAAATTTTCTAGAAATACCCCGCATTACACCTGTGAACAGGGCAGACTATGGAACTTATTTGGTGGGTTTAGCAATCTCATAGCTACGTTTCTGCCTTGTGCAAGGTCAGGCACACACTTCCAGCAAATATTTTACTACCTTACTAATCTCCCTCCGGACCCTAGGAACACACTGGACACACTTCCTTACTGTCCTTCATATAGACAAATCAATAGGGTCATTTGTAATTGGTCAGATTTGGAGAGTTAAAGTCGACCCATTTCTCCTTTAAATAAGCTTTCAACTTTTCAGTAATGAATCTTTCTTTACTGTTTCAGCCCATTAGTTCTGCCTGCTGTACTACCTACTCCTTAACAACAGCAGCTTTAAGGCTGTACCTCTGAGGCTGATTATTAGCAGCACATCTCACTGGAGAACAACAAATACTGTAGCTGGGATCCCTACAGCAATCTTGTTAGGATGAATGGCCTCAGTGGTGTGATTGGCACATGGTGTGACTCCTGAGGTGTCCTGTGCAGGCCCCAGAGCTGGAATTGATGATCCTGATGGGTCCCTTCCAACTCAGCATATTCTGTGATTCTCAACCATTTCCTGCTGGCTCCAGAACTGTGACCCAGAAGACCAGGAGATATCAGAAAGCATCCAAAAGACACAACATGGTAATCAAATCAATGATTCCACCTAATTTTTTCTCACACCCATAAACAGTCCCTGCCCAAATATTTGGTAGCCTTGCAATCCTTACCATCAGATAACAGGTATCCTTACTTACACAAAAGCAGACATGCACTTAAGACTCTGAGAACAGACCTTAATATATCCTGATTGTTTTGATTTGATTTAGATTAGAAACAGAAAGTTCTTAATGATCAGAATTAGTTTATTGTCTTTAGATATTTCTGATAATGCAGATCTCTCACTCCAAATCCCACTTAATCTCTCACTCCAAATCCCACAAGCACTTTTTCCTCAAATGGATTCCTGGAGGAAGTTCCAAGTGAGGTTACCCAGGGAACAGTTCTGTCCTCCCAACTTCTGCATACAGTGAGAGCCTTCTATTTGAAAGAAAGGCGTTATCTCCAGCTATCTGAATTACTATTATTATCACTTTGTTCTCATTTCCTTCCTAAACAGCCACTTCTCCACTTTCATTTTTGTTTTGAAAACTCTCTGTACACTAATCATTTTTACTTTCTAAAAGACCTCTGAAGTCTTTTAAATCAGTAAAAAAAAAAAAAGTAACAAAATATTTGAAAGGATATTTTTTTAATGGTACATATTTATAACACTAAAAGATCTTCTGGATTACCTATTGTCTGCTGTCATGAGCAGGAAAACACTGAAGATTATAAACATAAAAAAGAACAACACAGCAAATCTTCTCATCTTTGCATCTTTAATGCTTTGGTATTATTAAAAAGTGCCCAGGGTTACAATGTAGAGAGGAAAAGGGTAGTGCCTGAAGATAGCTTAAAAAGCTAAATTCTATTTTAAG
Organism: Illadopsis cleaveri; assembly: GCA_013399915.1. Lineage (NCBI taxonomy): Eukaryota > Metazoa > Chordata > Aves > Passeriformes > Timaliidae > Illadopsis > Illadopsis cleaveri. The sequence continues at coordinate 818,296 of VXBB01022695.1, forward strand.
CTGGTACTGTCTGACAAGGAATTTCATATTTGTTGCTTAGAGCTTTTAGTGCAAGAAGAGGGAGGAGAGCGTTGTACGGGAAGAAGATTTATCTGTCATCTTTAGCTTAACAAACTTTTGGGCAACTGATAACAGAGCAAACACACACATTTCTATGACTGAACAAAGAGCACACCACTGCATTTCGGAGAAGCAGTCAAGATTAAACTCCTTCCTTCCTCATGCTGAAGCTGTACAAAGGCACATGCTGTTCCCAGGTGTTTCAGGGAGCACACTCCAAGATACAAGCTCAGGGGGTCAGCACTGCCTCTCCTAACACAAAGCAGGTTATGCAGGTCCTAACCTCTGGACATATTCCTGGGCTCTAACAGCTTCCCAGCAATATGGTGGAGCACAGCTAGTAGGAAACACAGTCATTATTGTTTAACTCCTATCCCTTACCTGAGCAGCTTCTGAAGCAGATAGCACTCCAACCTCAATCATGATTTTAGTAATAACAGTAATGTTTCTCAGAAAATCATGAAGCAGCATGTGTTACTCTCATATGTATCACAATGGCAAGTAAACAGCTGATGCAGCTAATGAATCAGATATTCTGTTTAGATTTCATTTTTGACAGTGTTTACTTAATATAACTGTATTTGTTCTCAACAAAGACTGAATTATTTCCTGACACGGCTGTCATGGATATTTCCTCCTCAGGTCAGGACCAGGTAATCAAGACAGAATGCTGCTTTATCAGGGGCAGGACTGTAAAAACTCTTGCAATTCCTTTACTGGTACACAAACCAGATAAAAATGACTTCTGAATTAGACCTCATATAGGAATGGAAGTGGATACAAGAGTTCAGCTCCAAAGTCTCCAAGAAAAAGCCTTTAGGCTCCTGACAAAGGACAGCATGATGCATTACACCACCTGAGGAAGTTGATAAAGCACACACACACTGGGGACAATACTTCAGTGGTCAGCCCCAGAATAAGCATCTGAAGATGATCACTGCCCTACACAGCAATACAACCACAATTTTTTCCCCCAAGATTGTCACTTTGAGTATCTGCTCACAGTCCTTTCCGGAGCAGGAAAAGTACTTTGACCGGTTTTGACACACAGTGTCTACTGCCTGACATTTTCTTCAGAGGTATACAAATAAATTCCTGAAGATTTTTCCACACACAGAAAATCCCACGTTGTGTCTAGGAGAACAGATTACAGAAACTTCACCACTAATAAACTGCTTATCTTCAAAAAAACCGCTATGGCCTATTATCTCAGCAGTAACTGTCAAGATACAGCAAACTGTAACAGCTTCAGAAGACAGAGCATCTGCTGAAGGAGTCCAAAGTCATTTCCAGTTTTCAAAAACAAGAGTTCTGTCAATTCACTTGATTTGCACAATTGTCCAAAGCAGCCCACTAGAGAGGTCCAAGATCATTAGTGAACACAGAATAAAAGATCCCTTTTTAAGATAATCACTGGAAAATTTTATGACTTTACCAAGATTATTTTAATCTTGGCTAATCTTAGTTCAAGCAGATCTCCTTAAGTCCAGTTATGTTCCTGAGCTCTAAAACATCTGGTGAAAACAGAAGAATTACTTTGACTCCTTCTAAGACCCTGGTGTCAAAGGGTCAGATTATTTTCACCTGACTAATACAAGGCCATGGCAAGACTCACACTGCAGATTTGTTCGCCTGACCTCCTGAAGCGTTTCTGGAAGTTAGCTGAAGCGCTGCCCACCTCGCATATCACCTGTGCTCCCACCATTTCGGCATGGGAGACCTGCACCACCAGCCGGGTAAATCCAGCGCCTTTTGGCTTTCTGTGCGCTGCTCTTAAATTACCTGATGTGCTACTTCTCCTCGGCCAAACCTGCTCTTTGGTTAGTAAAGCGTCGGGAAGCCGATCCACGGCAGCTAGGTGAGTTGGCGAGGGAACACCTGCAGCCTTTGTTGAAGCTCTGGGGGACCTTTGCAGGACACTTACGCAGGGGACACCGGCGCGGTTATTTAGGGATGGAAAACCACCAAGGGGAAGAGGAGAAGACGATCCCACGCGTTTCGGGTGTTCGGGGCACCGGCGGCGGGGAGGTCCCGGGGAGGGAAGAGCCCCTGCGGGACGCTGCCCGCACCACTGCGCCGGTGGCAGACACCG
>VXBB01022695.1:820756-848260 GCA_013399915.1 Illadopsis cleaveri
CTCCCGCCCGGACCGCGGCTGCGGCCAGCCGCGCCTGCAGCCCTCCGGGAAAGCGGGGAGCAGTAGGACACCTCGAGTGGGGTTTGGGATTTCCCAGGTGGGCAGCGCTGCTTAGGCAGCGATTTGTAAAAATTAAGGTGCAAACGTTTAACTTCATGGGTTGTCATATATACGCGTAGGTTAACGCAGGCCCATTAATTCTTGTGTGCAGCCTGGGCAAAGTAGAACTGGAAAGGCAACAGATTTTTCTTGGGGATAGCAGGTTAAGTACAAGATTACAGAGATGCTATCAGCCTCACAGCTTGTGTGTTATTTTGTTACTAATTTTCTGCACTAAAAGTTAGCCATCCTATTTCCTCCTTTGATGCAATGTCACATGTGCACACACACACACACACACAGAAACCTGATAATGTAAGCTCTCCAAAAACCAGAGTGATGCGAAAACAGCACTTCCAATGTAATATACTTTTGTCTTTTCTGGGTATTCAGTACTATCCCCTTGCTCCAATGGTTTTCTGTTCTATTTCTTATGTGCACTTGGAGGGTATCAGATCCATGGATTTTGAACATTAACTTTCAATGATAAGGACTGCAGAAACAAAACAGGATATTACACCTTGAACAGGATAACTTTGAAGGAAAAAAACGCCCACACCTAAGTGACCTTTGTAGTTGGACACACCTAGACACAGAAGTCTTTATTCATTCGTATAATTTGTGCTATAGCACTGCGTATGTCTTTTTTTTTCTTCCCCATTCTGTAAGATCAAGGTATGAGACATAGACAAATGCAGTGTTTAAGGCATGAGCAACAGCTCTAATCCTTACAAGTGTTTGCACTTGTAACTGTGCCATGTGACTTCCACAGGAAAACGGAACTCCCCAAAGCCCCCTCCCTGTCTGCAGTTGCAGCAACCACACAAATATCCCAACACAAAGATTTAGGTGACTGTTTTCAGGTAGATAACAACATCTGCACAGGGCTCGGAGGGACTGTTGGGGGGTTTTTGGATGGGAAACACATAGAGTTGAGGTGCCCAGCTCTGAACAGATCCCCTGGCTTCCGGAGCCCAGAAGGAAAAGGCAAGTTGGGTCTGTAAATGGTGAAGGTCAGTAGGCTGTCAAATAAGTATAAAATCATCTCCCCAACTTTTCTTTCACTCATTAGTGGAGACCTTACTGCAGCAAACCATGCTCTTTCCTTATGTTGTTTCATTCTTCATTTTTGGCATCCCTTTTTAATGTCCTGTGCTGTTGCTCTCAGCACACTCAAGAAAAGTGAGAAGGAAAAAAAAAATTTACTTATAGCACTGCATGGAGGGTACAGCTATGGGATGTGATACTGCTCTGCTGCTGCTGCTCAGAGCTGAGAGTGGCAGGGACAGAGCTCTCGGCATGCAAGCTGATACGATGAGAACTGACTTTTGTAAGGCTGCCTGCTGAAACCGGATTTGGATCTCTCATATGGAGATGTGTGTTCTGCACGAAGCCATAGGCAAAGGTAATCCATGCATCTGTGATTTCACAGAGAGCTACACCCTTGGAAGATGAACAAGAGCTTTGTCGTTTTGGTTTTGGATACCCAAAGCCTCGCTGTCAGTGAACTCCCCCATTAGCCATCCGAGGACAATGGCTTCTGTACCAGGAATTTTAACCCCTCCGGGTTTTATCCCGAAAGAGAAGTAGCTGATGCCCACTGGGAGGCAGTACGGGCCAATGGACAGGGTGTTCATGCCAGCCAGCCCCTCTCTCTGCCGGAACCACCAATGACAGCAGATTGGAGAAGGCATCGTGTTTCTGTTTGACCATTATACCTGCCTGCCCTGATTCCTCAGCAACGAGCACCATCTACCTTTTTTCTTCTCACGCACAGGCCATGCAGTCTGACTCCAGAAGAATTAGGTTAATACTGACCTTGGAAGTAGTTTTATTTCAGTTGTATCCTTGGTAAGGATGTGCTGAAGTTTCAAATTCTGAACTTACAGTTCCCCCTACGTAGTAAAGTGCCTAAGAAGACCTACAGAATATATACTCACTCTTGTTGAATTTGTATCACCTAAGACAGGAAATTCAAATTAAATTTGGCTTTAGATTGCCTCCAGTAATATTCAAAACCACTTTTCAAAGTCTTTTCCAACCTGGAGAGAAAAGGAGGGAGGGTTAAACACAGGCTTTAGTCTCACTCAGTTACAAAATGTAAGCAAATATAAATTTATATATAAAAATATAAGTATAAATAAAAGTAAAAGAAATACATAATATATAAATATATAAATGTACATATATAAACCATGATGCTTTTACTATACAGGCAGTATAGTAAAGCACAATTATTCTGTTATTAGGGAATTAATCAATCTCTGTTAGACTGATAGTCATTCAAATGTTTCAAACAGGCTGGCAACTGTCACAATGTTTGGATGTGGACATATACTGCTTGTCACACAGAACTCATAGGTTCACTTCTCCATGTATGACTCCAAATAAATATGCACTGGCATTTAAGTCATTACAAAGCCTTGTTGCTCTTGAACCACAGACCTATGATGACCTGGAGGTGAGGTATCCGATTACCAATCCCCTAAGCCATGCAGTTGCCTTATTGCTGGGGATTTGGGGGATGGTGTCTGGAGCAGGGTCACTAACCAATATCAAAACCTCATGCAGTTGCTCGCATGGGAGAAGTGTCTGGATGTGGATCTACCCCTTAATTCTTATCCTGAATATCTGGCCACAGAAAAAGACTCTGCTTGTTCAGAACTCAGTGTCTGAAAAGAAATTCCTACAGACTTTTGTACCTTTCAAGGTGAAAGTCATGTGTTACAAAGTTCCATAATACAAGCTGCTGTAAAGGCTTCACTCTACATAAAACCTCACATTTTGCTCATTTGATGGTTTTCTTCTGTCAACACACAGACAATCTTTGTAAAATCTGCAGTTCAGAGATCAAATTTTCTTTCTACTTAGTGAAGAGAGCACAAAACACAACTGGGTTGTTTTGTCATGTAAATAGGTTTGAAATTAAATCTTTGAAATTAGCAATGGTGTGCTGGTTTTGGCTGGGGTAGAGTTTATCTTCATAGCAGCTGGTATGGGGCTACATTTTGGTTTTGTGCTGGACAGGATAACACCAGGATGTTTTGGTTGTTGCTGCTCAGGGCTTGCCCAGAATCAAGGTCTTTTGTGCTCCTCACCCCATCCCACCACACAGGAGGCTGGGGGTACACAAGGAACTGGGGGAGGACACGGTTGGGATAGCTGTCCCCCACTGACCAAAGGGATATTCCAGACCATATGGCATCATGCTCAATATATAAAGCTGGGGGAAGAAGGAGGAAGGCAAGGGAACATTTGGAGTGATATTGTTTGTCACCATTAGGCATGATGGAGCCCACCTTTCCTGGAGATGACTGAACACCTGCCTGCCCATAGGAAGGGATGAATGAGTTCCTTTTTTTGCTTTGCTTGTGTGCATGGCTTTTCTTTTACTTATTTAAATGTGTTTATCTCAACCCAAAAGTTTTCCCACATTTACCCTTCCAGTTCTTACCCACATCCTGCAGGAGGTGAGTGTGTGAGAGGTGGTATGGTGCTTGGTTGCCAGCTGGGGTTACACCATGACTAATGGGTTCTAGACCTCAAACAGTTAGACTTTCCTTAGCTGTTTCCAGATATGACTACCAGCACTTCATTAAGTGCAGTATTTCCCTACACAACATGCTCTAGGCTTCATGTAACAGCAAACTTGGTCATGCTTTGATTAAAGAAAGTGTTGGAAAATGCCAGCTGGCAGAAAGTAACTTGCCTTCCAAAACGGAATACTCTAAACACAAGCGACACCTTTGCTCCAGTGAAGCCTTCCAGCTCCATGTCTTTTCCCATCCTGACCTTGCATTTAGATGGTCATCTCTGAACAAAGCCTTTGCTGTTTTCTGCACTGTTACTTTGGATCTAAGGCAAGCTGGCCACTGATGCTTGCAGAAAGCTCGTGCAGTGTCTTACCCCTACTGCAGATTTATTATTTATTGCATATCGGAGTCCTGGGGTGTCCTGGTGGAATCCAAGACACACCTTCCCTAGTTTTCATCTGAGACGGTAGGAACTCAATGTGTGGCTGAAGATGCCTGGCCAGATCTCCCTTACTTTATGTTAAGCTCATACTCCCTTCTGACACCATCCCCAGCACTGAAGAATTTGAAGAGATGCTGGATTAATGAAGTGGTCACTGCTAGGAACAATCCAAAGGACACAGTTTGGCATACATTATGATGAATATAAAGTTATGCCTGAAATATTTACAATGTGTCTATATTTAACATCAGAGCTGACAAAAAGGAACGGAAGTACAGGATTTTAAATTCTTCTTAATTTCTGAGATTGTTTTAAAAGTACCTTTAATCAAGTAAGTGCCTCTAGGGAGTACTTAATATATGCTTTTGCAACTTGGACTATGATTGCTAAATCTTCACTGTTTTGTGTTCATGATCCCCAGTCTTTAGTACCGTTCTTCCTGTAATTCTCAATTATCCTTTTTTTTTTAAGCCAGCAGTTTAGCCATGCATGTCCTATCAAAATTTATCCTTCAGTATTTCAGCATTTGAATAGATACTTTTGGCAGAGTGCTGTTCGCCTCCTTTGCTTTTCCTGTCACTTTTATGAAGAATGTGTTATGAAGTTCCTGTCATTACATTTAGCCCCCATACTCCTGTCATGCCTACTTAGTCTGTTTTATTCCTGCAGCATCACCTCTGGCTCCTCTTCTCTTTTCCCACACAGCAACAGTAAGAAAGCTCATTATTTTGTACTGGTCTGGATTCTACCAATGTCCTGAAGATTGGAATGTAAAATGACTTTTTTTCCAGCTGCCCTTTCTGATAATGAGTACCAGTCAATGTTTATGAACTATGTTGTATTATTAATATTGCTTTTGTCTAAAAAAAAAAAAAATTAACTTCTTTTGCACCTACATGTCCTCAAAATATCCACACTGATGAGTGCTGACAATCCTTAACAGATTTAGATCTCATTAAAATAGTGGATGGGATGGTCTGTTATGTGGGCATTTCATTTAAGTATGAGAAGAACTGGAATGATTCTGAGCATGGTTTTGCCATTTAAAAAGTAAAACATGTATTTTAAATTACTTTTCAAAGAAATTCTCACTTGTATTTTGAGACAGACAAAAGTATGAGTAGTCATATGCTCAGATCAGCCTCAGGTCTGGAAAATTTCCTTTTCCAAGGTGCCATATTTCTGAGCATTTTAAACAGAAATTAACTTGCATCATTTCCTGAATCTAGGGCAGAGAAAATTGAAATTGGTTGCTGCAATTTCTGTTATGCTGCAAAAATGAATGTTGTAAACACCCACAATTTCAGATGCTGAGTTATTTTTCTAAAAGACTTTTCAAGTATACTAAATTAGTGGAGTTAATTTGAAGAAATTGTCAGTCTGAACAAGAACCATGCTGCCTTTGAGAGAAAAAATGGAAAATTTTACAGCTGTAAATTAATTAGATTTTTGTATTTCTTATGAATTTTGTTATTTAGTGATAAACTCTTGACAGTTTAGCAAATAACTGGCAACTTCAGTATTATCAATTCTGTATCATTTATCAGCTATAACCTTCAATAAGTTTGACACAATTCTTTTCAGGATATATTCTGCCATGTTGTTCAGAATTAAACAAAACCTAACTGCTGAAGGTATGAAGCATTTGTAAAGCATTAGAAAAGTTAAATAAAGCCAACGTGTCAAATCTGCACAAGATAAAGCCTAATGAAATTTCACAGACAAATAAAAAAAGACACTCAAAATTGGTTACATGGAAAAGTGTGGATGTACAATAGTTACTAGATTCTAAAACCAGGATATATATTTTGTTCCTTAGCTTAGTCACTGTTTCAGAAAGAGTGGCCTGCCTCATTTTACATAAATGCATAAAAGGTCCATGAATAATTACTGGAAAAGACCAGTCCAGTAGATAGATTTATACACTGAATAACATTGCAGAGTTCTGCCAGACTCTGATTTTCAAACTGGGGTCCTGAGGAATGGGAATGCTGTCTGCAACAGAGAATCATAGCAAGACTACTGCTGTTAGCCATATAAAGTTTGTGGTATATATCACAAATTGGTAAGTGGAAGTTAAGGGTATTAGTAGCAGTGAATCACAAAAGCATTGCTAGGCAGCTCTGAGCATTCTTAATTCTTTGCAGATTTTATAAACTGTAAGTTTGATGTTATTGTGGTTAGAAACAAACACCACCAAGCTGAGCAGCCTCTTTTCTTAGTAAGCTGCCATTTGGAGAGAAATTCTCAAACAGTAGATTATTTCTATTATGTATCGTCTGACACCAAGTTGGATTGGTTAGTAATTCAATGCAATGACTCTGTTATAAAAGGCATGTTTTGTGGGAATTGCAGGCAATAGCAGCTGTTGTATCATAACACTGCACACATTCAAGTCTTCTACTAAATATAATTATAATGAAATTGATTTCATAAGGGCTTTAGTACACCAAGTAGATGCAGAATTCTGTGGCAGTTTTTCCATTTTCTCAGGTCCAATGCTACAGACAGATATCCCTACTTGGTATGAATTAAATAATTTCTAACTTTTAGCTCAGGTATCAATATAGATAATTCTTTCAATTTTTTTAAAGTATGTTTTCCATCTTTTTCCCAAACTGAGAGCTCAACAACAACAGAAAACAAACAAACACCCAACCAAACCAAACCAACCAACCAACCAAAAATCCCAAACAAACCCAACTCTCAAAAAAACCCCAAACCCAACCAACTTAAGAGAAAAAATCATTAGACATGTCAAAAAGACATTGAAATGAAAGTAAAGAATTGTAATGAAGTCATCACCTTGGCAAGACAAACTCCACTGCTTTTCAGTCACCCTCACTCTTTTCATTCACCTTCAAATACTGCAAGTTTCCAGATCTCTCAAGCTCATTGCCACTCACCCCTCTTTTTCTAATATGTAACAGTGTGATGGTTTTGGCTGGGGTGGAGTTAATTTTCTTCCCAGTGGCTGGCACGGGCTGTGTTTTGGATTTGTGCTGAGGACAGTGCTGATAATGGGGAGATGTTTTTGTTATTGCTGAGCAGGGGTTGTACAGAGCCGAGGCCTTTTCTGCTTCTCATACTGCCAGGCTGGGGAGGAGACTGGGGGTGCATGGGAGGCTGGGAGGGGACATAGCCAGGACAGGTGACCCAAACTGACCAAAGGCATATTCCAGACCATGTGACATCCTGCTGAGTCACATAAAGTGGAGGAAGAGGGAGAAAGGGAGGTATATTTAGAGTGATGGTGTTTGTCTTCTAAAGTCACAATTAGATGAGATGGGGCCCTGTTCTCCTGGAGATGGCTGAACACCTGCCTATCCATGGGAAGCAGTGAATTCATTCCTTGTTTTGCTTTGCTTGTGTGTTGGCTTTTGCTTTCCCCCTTAAACTGTTTTTATCTTTTTATTATTTTGTCCATGAGTTCTCTGGCTTTTACCATTCTGATTCTCTCCCTGATCCCACTAGTGGGGAAGTGAGTGAGCAGCTGTGTGGGGCTTGGCTGCTAGCTGGGGTGAATCCATGACAAACTGCTTGATTTAAAAACTAGTTGGCTGAGTAGTCAAATTAAAAACTTTTCTAAATTCCCAGGTGTATGCAATTAGCAAGAATCAGATCTCTAGACTGTACTTCTATTTTTACTCTGGCTTAACTAAATCTTTGTTCTGAGTAGTTTGATCAAATCAGAGACAACCGTTAGGTTTAGATGTTAGAGTTTACAGAATAAGTGGGAAAAGGTTGCTTTACAGTTTTGTCCTTAAAAAAAAAAATCACTTGTTTCAACTCGAAAAGCATATTTATAGAGCAGAAGACTAACTCAGTTAATATTATTTCAAGTTAAAATGAAGAGTCACTGATTTACTTTTATTCCTATTCACTGATCCTTTGAGTAATGAAAGCTGCTCCTGTAAAACCTTAGGCCGAAGTGAAGTTTATTTTGTTCCTGATTAACTATCAACAACTCTGACATTTGTATATGTTTCAAAATGAACACAGCATCTGTGTAATTAATTGTTTTTACTTTTTCCCTGCAAATGGTGCTTTGGGACAAAGCAGACATGATAGGAAAACTGCATATTCAATTAAAACACGGTGATTTACAGCAGGACCTTTGTAGACTGTTGGTTAATTTCTTGAAAAACCTGGATGACTTCTTACTAACCTCCAAGACACACAAAGCAAACATGTCTTCAGAACATTTTAGATTTAAATAAGCAGACTTATAATATGACTGAAAATGAGTGTAACGATTTGCCTCTATTTCAGGTTTGTATCCAAACAGTTTCTCCAAACTTGCTCTGCTAAGTCTTTGGTGTCAGGGCTGATTAGAAGAAAGCAGGAGATAGAGGCACTGTTCCTCCCAACATTTAGGTCAGCTCTCATACTCTTGTGTGTATCTAGGCCACGTCTAATTAATCCCAGAAAATTCTATCACTGCTGGATTACCTCTGTCAACTTCTCCCCCAGAAACCTGGCAGCAAAGATTTTACCTTAGGTGAAGATTTTCCCTTTTCTAAAGGCAAATGAGAGTGTTTTTTTTTCATTGTCTAACTACATAATGTTTATGCAACAACTTACAGAGCCCTTAGGATGCAAAGAATTTAGTAGAGGTGAATAGCTTCACTTGAAATTATTGGAATGTTGCCAGATTTAAACAGAGCCAAGATTTCACCTCCAGTTGTTTTAAGGATGAAATTTACCAGCCTTCTCATTTCCAAGTTTGATGCTGCTATCCAAAAGAATCACATATGTTTTCTTTTTCTAAGCCAATTGTGAATGCAAAGTGCTTAGTCAAACTAAGATCAGAAAAGACAAAAGATCTAAAAAACACAATAAAAATCCACCTAAAAGCCTACTGGAGATCAGCAAAAGTTAAGAAACTAAATTGTATTTTTGTGCTTTAAGCTGCAGCCTGCAGTCTGCCATGGTCATTACTAGAATTACATAAACAGTTTGCAAGGACATGTAGCAGCTCTTGGGAGTGCTTAAACCAAGCCAAGCCAACACTGCGGAGCAGGGGATATGCAACTGGTGGCCGCTGAAAAATAACCCAGAGCACTTACTGAACTGAGGACACACTGCATCCGTGTTCTGTGTATCACGATAGCGAAGCACGGAATCACAGCACTACAAACAGACCATTAATTAGCAATGCAACATTTATAGGCAATGATGCAAGGTGCCGGCTGTCTCAAGCAGTACCACATTTGTATACAGAGGGTGAAGCATCGTGACTTTTGGAATCAATGCTCTGTAAACATGCATTCATCTACGCAAAAAGCCAGTGGATCTTTTCTTATACCTGATGATAAAGTACTACATGACAAGACAACTTACTACTTGCAGAACAAGAAATACCTGTTATTGGAGATTTATTAATATGCACTTTAAAACACAGGCAAAGAACAGCCAGGTATTTTTGCAGCGGGTGAGGTATGTTTTTTAACTCCACCCTCCACTTCTCAAATGATGTCCTTGCAATCTCCTTTAGTTAAGCATCCAAAGGATTTTCACTGCATTTTGTACAGGATTTTTGTCAAAACCTTCATTTAAATGCTTCTACTGATACCTTCAGAATTATGTAATATTAAAAATGTAAATAAGATGCAGATTTGTCACATACTCATTTTCCTTTCCTACGTAAGTTGATTACTAAAGCAGGAAATGCTATTCATAAATGCTTATTACTAACACACTAAAAAATACATATAGCAAAACTAGAGAAATAGTTAAATCAGTATCAGTCATGAGTTTTGCCTGAGTTAGAATTTACCTGCCCTCCAGATGTGCAGTTGTGGGTTACTGACATACTTATCACATGTGTTTGAGAAGTCATCTTATGTTTTAGCTCGTATTAGAAGAAGGAAGGCAGATTTTCTGAGATGTAGGATGAGTGCACCTGCAGAAAAGTACAGTAGCTGTATTGCAATCCATAGCCAGTGCAGTGAAAGTGCCAAATCCTGCTGTCTTGCATTTAATGTCTTAGCATGAACACACAGATAGGTAGAAAAATATTGTCATTTTGACAGGTGAAAAATGCACACTGGCTGGTGATATGATATTAAAAACAATCTAGCTTAGTGTAAGCCCTCACAATTCACTTTTCTCTTTCACCAAGGTCCCCTACTATGATACTGGACTTCACCAGAGGAGAAGGACTCTCATCTTTTTTGTCATGGCCCAAATTTCTGGCTGTATCTAATAGCCCTTTAAGCATATGTGGCTCTGCCTGAATTTTGGTCATGCAGCTCAATTCAGAGCAGAAGGATGAACACGATTTCTACTGGAGTTTTTAACTGTGGTAAACTTCCTGATGATATGCATTATGTAAGATACCAAAATAAGCTTGGTGGTGTAGGACAGTACCATTATTGAGAGATTATAGCATCTTTGTCCTTTTGCTTTGGAGATTTACCCCTTCTTGTGCTTCATCACTCAGTTCAAACTCTGTACAAACTGTGCTTTAGTGGTGGTAGCAAGATGAAGACCCAAAAATACTCTCTAATCATGTAATTCTCCATCAGGTACAATGCCCCACTAGGCTACTAAATTTTCACCATCTTTTTGTGACCATCATCTCAAACTCATCAGCCTCAAGTAGCAGAGCAAAAGTTACAGCTGTTAGAGTTATCTATAGTCTTCATGATAGCATCTTGATGAGAGAGAGAGAGAAAGGTGTGTTATTTGTGTGGATTCTACAGGGTCTAAACTTGGAATGCAATTGCCCTGTATGAAGCAGAAAAACATGAAGTTGTTATTCAAAAAGCATATCAGTCATGTTCATTTAAAAATGTCCTACATTCAAGAATGTGGATTTTAGACTCAGCTAGGCATAATTTTCCTTGTAACACCTACAGAAGTTAATTAAACTTTGCAATCCAGACAGAGATGCACTATTAGGTTAGACAAGAATGATAAATAACTTGCACTCTGAGAGAGTAAGTAGATATAGTACATGTAAAATGCACGCTATTATTTTAAAAAGAGCTTTTAAGTTTCTGAGTGCCTGCACAACTTGCACTGTTGTTGAAAAATTAAAACAGTTCATTGTGTGCCTTGAATGCTAGAAATTGCTTCATATCATAATAGTGTCCTTTCTGACCATTCAAAGCTTCAAAGCTTTCACCTAATTCTTCCTTTCCTTTTACTGCCCTTTTGTTAGTCTGTCATTCTTTCCTCTCCCTCAAAAAAACACATCCCACCCTCCCAANGCCTACAAAACAAAAGACCCCCCCCCCCCAAAAAAAAAAAAAAAAAAAAAAAAGGAAAGATTGTTTTATGTATCATGAGTTCCTCATTAGGCTCCTGATACCAGGAAACCAGTTTTCCAGTTTCCTGGTGAATTATCTGGGTACAGTTAAATGATTCTCTCCATTCAATTATCCACAATAATCACCAGTAGGAAGACAAGTGTTTCACGCTGCACCGTGGTGCATGGAAAGGACCAGCAATAGCATCAGCATTTACACTTGTTACACAGACTGAGATAAAGCAGACCCTTCTAAAGCTGCTGTCACAGCCTTCTCCCTGCTGCTTGCTGGTGTAGTAGGAGCTTCTCACAGTGACCAAACAAGTCTCCAGCAGTTTGGGTGATACCAGTCTGTTGCTGATGAAACCTGAGACCTAGTATAAAATGCAAATAACAGGCAGAATCACTCAGCAAATGAATGTCATGGTTCAAGAGCTTCTGACAGTCAAAGTCCTCAACAAATACCTGCATCCTGCTTAAGTTTATGACTTTGATGTTCCTCAGCTCTGCATAACAGCACATGCCTTCATTACAACAATCCTTGTCTTGTGCACCAACACCTGAGCTCTAAAGATGTGGCAGAAATCAAGCTAACAAATCTTCACATAGTTGTCTGAACACACCCAACTTTCTGCCAAGTCTAAGCTCAGGGGTTCTGGGGATGAGCATCCTGATGAGCTTTGAACCAAGCTGGAAAAAAAAAAAAAAAGGATAGAGGTTCTCTTTTCTTCTGACATAATAAAGGCTTGGTGTCCATTTTTGTTTACATCAGATCTGAAGCACTGTCCTGTCCAACTTCTAAAAGAAAGTTGAAGAATATCATTATGTAAATTCATCTGTTCAGAAATCCTTAGCAGATGCATCTGGTTTTCTTCATTCTCCTGTGATGTTGTGTTTCAAATTCAATACATTATTTTATGTATCCTGCTGACAATGTTTATTTTTAAGAGCATGAAACTCTGAGTGCTCATCTATTCTTCCTGAATGCTGACAGTGCTCTGAACATGGCACTGGTTCTCTGAAGCAATGAAATGAAATAGGAGTCATCTTAGAAATGGTTCTGCTTAACATCAGGACAGAGATTACCTTGCCTTCTGGTTTTGAAATTTCAGTATGCAAAAAGATCCTAGAACTCTGCACGTTTAGCAAAGACTACAAAGTTTGAGTACTGTTATTCTGACCTGGTTCAGCTTTTTCTTTATCTTTCTCTGTTGTCTTTTTGCTTGGTAAACTGCCTATTGTGTATCCTTGTCCTGTGTTTGCTCAATTGCCTAGCACAGGCCAGTCCAGGCTGTTATTAGAGCACCTACAGGATGGGGTATGTATTTGCAGTCTCTTAATCCTGGAAGAAGTTGATACCTCAGGCAGGCACAGACTTGCACACACAACCTACTTATCCAGGATTTCAATATGTTTTTTATAGATACAAAAACCCCACAGGAATTTCAAAAGGTGCATCTACACTAATTAGAATTCCTTGTCATTTGCATTCCAGAGCTTTACTCATCACCTCAAATTGCCCTCATCCACCTCAATTTTAGCATTCATATCATCCTGCTTTGTTGTGAAGACATTTAAAAATGAGTTTCAAGCTCACAATCCATCTCTAAAGCAGTAATGAATCCTGTGAGCATTTTTGTTTTCAATAAACTAGCTTGCATAGCAAGTCACAGCTTTTATTACTGTTAAGTTTCTTAATTCTGTAAGACTCCTGAGGCTGAAATACCTGCAGCTGTTCAGGATCATTGACTAGGTATTTAATCTCCGAGAGTATAAGAACCTTTTGTGCATCAAATTCTGCATACTGCTTTTTAGGGTAGTATTTTAATAAGCTTTTATCACTATTTTTGCCCAATCATTGTCAAGGTCCACTGGCTAGATGCTGAGTATGTATAAATCATGCAGCTCAAAATACATCAAAGAAACTATATACATTTGTCCCAGGGTTTGGCTTCTTACTTCCAGTTTTACCAGGCTTTTCTTTAACTAATCTTGTGAATGCCTTAACCACATCCACTTCCTACTGTACTCGTCAATCTCTTTCAATTACCTCCTTCTTTGCTTATAACACCCCCTCCCCCAATTATTTCCTTGTAAATCTTTTAAATCCTAATTTTTCTTCTCCTTCTTTCTTTCTTTTTCTTTTTTTTTTCTTTTTTTTTTTTTTTTTAACATTAGCTAATTGTTAGAAGCATTTGTAACTCTTTGAAATTGTACTTCTGAATGCATTGTGGTATGTTGACTCTAAGGGCTAAAGTTTCTAAGCGGCTTTCAGAATAATGAGATTTGTGGGCATGACTCCCTTGCACTGCTATAAAGATTTACTCTTCAGAGTTAAAAGATTTTCAAAAAATCAGTTTCTTTGTGCTGCTGGCTTGTAAACACTGTGCTTGGAGCATGGATCCTTTACAGCAGAATTAGCCTTTTCTCTTTCACATTACTTATTGAGTTTGAGGAGCTTGTGAACATCTACCCTTAACTTTACAACCTGAGGGTGTGTCATCCTCAGCAGCAGCTGATACACGCTGCAGTTTTTCTCCAATTTGCCTCCACTCTGCACTTAGCATTTGTGTGCACAAAATATTTGCACTACTCATTTCTTTAACAGGCAACTCATTCTCTTTCTTTGCCTGACCACATTTCCACTGATAAGTGGCACAACTTGTAGATACCTTATGGAAAGTCTCAGTCCAATCAAAAATGGTAGACTCGTGGGCCACACTTCTCAAGTTAGCAATGCCCAAAATGTTAATCTAAAATGCTTGGGTTTTGCAGACAATTGTTCCTGACATTTCATAGTCCGTTATACTTTCTGTTATTATTTCCCATCAAGTTGCATGACAAGTAAGCCTAGCTCACTTGTAACTATTGCCTGCAGTATGCCTGACGTGGTGCTTTGGGCTGGGTTTGCTGGGTCTAACCTCTGTACCTTTGTTTGCCTTTGCAGTGATGCTGTAGCACAGGTATATCAGCGTGCCAAACACGGTGAGGTGGCTTCACTGATTGCACTGGCTGGTGCTCTAGTATTTGCCTTGCCTGAGGCCAGCCCGGCACTCCTCCACCACACCCGCTGCTGTGTGTGCTCTCCCTGGGTGCTGCGCGACATTTGTCAACCTGAAAACCAACTTCCTGATGCAATCCAGGATGCAGACACGTATTACTGCTGTTTTTTCTTCCTTCACCTCCCCTGGCACAATGAAACTACATCCTGCTGTTTTCTTCCGAGCTAGTCAAAGCATGTGTTGAAGCCCCTTGCATACCAAAAATGAATATTGTGCTTCTGCTTCCTCAAGATATCACCAGATTTTGAGTGCCATGGTTTTGTCCCATCAGCAGCTTTTTGGTTAACTGATGCCATTAATCATAAGCTATAGGAAACATAATTACAAAGAATTGGAGAATAAGAATGCTATGCAAGTCTCCTGGAAGGGAGGGAAGGAGAAGAAAAAAAAAAAAGCTATCTAGTACACATATAGATTTTCACACATGGCCTCATTTGCCTTCCACTTTCCTCAGGAATTATGTGATAGTCATTTTACAATGACCCTGTTATCATAAAGTTATACTTATGCCTAAGTAATTTGATAACCAAGGTACTAAGGCTTGTGCTGTGTCTGTCATGCTGCCCAAAGCTGCAGAAGTATATTGACTTTTCCGTAATTAAAACAGCAATATCCATGCATTGTAATTAACTGTTTGCTGAAGAAAAACGTAACCAGAACTGTTAGCTGCACACTTTTACAGACCCTGGAAAATCTTAAGGTTACAAAAATAACATGCATAGACATGAAAAGCTGAAAGACAAGTAGAAAAGTAAAGAATTTTAAAAAGTTAAGAGCTGTTCAGCATTTCCACACATTAAAGTGTTTAGAAGACTTCATTCTTATCTATTCCTTGTACCAACTATACTTTCACACTTATTTTTTAAACCCTTTACATCTTAGTAATACAGCTGTGACACCAAGCATTTGTAGGTATATTTTAAGTGTTTTCATTTTGAAGGAAAAAAAGTCTCCTGCATTCAGAATTACCTCCTTGCTTAGCATGCACTGAGAGTAGTGAAGGTTGCAGTATAGAGGATGTGTCTGAATCCTCAATGCATCTTCCCATCCAGCACCTTTTAGCTTATCCCCTTTAAATACAGAGGGCTTGGGGAGGAGTGAGGTGGTGGCATCTATTTTTTTGCTTCATTTTGCTGCCCAGTGATGTGACTTGGCATGGCTGCTTTAGGGGAGGCAAAGTAAAGGTGATTGGAAGTCAGGCTTTTGTTCCTTGGCCAGCACAATGTTTCAGGTCAGTGACCCACGCTGCCTTTGCTGTTCTGTATTCCCTTTCTACCCTGTATTAACCCCAGCAGCTTTAATACACCTTTTCTTGGGGAAAAAAAATGCTTTTCTTCCCAACACAGTTGCTGTCAGATGTAGTTTTTACAGTTTTAAGGAATCATTACACAAATGCTTTAAGCATGCAAGAGTCAACTCCTGCAACCATATACAGCCTTGAGCATGAAAGAGTGCTTCAAGAATTGTAACTCTTTAAAAAGCTTTCCATTCAGAAGATGATCCTGGCTAGATCTGGTAAATTGATCCAACAGTTGCTACAACTCCAGGATGTCACAAGGCATGGGACCAAGCTGTGTCTGAGAACCTCAGATCTGGTACTGTAAGAAGCACTCCCAAAAGCAGTGTGCTGCGTTTTATATCTGCTCTGCCAAGTGTTGGACTGGGACAGTACAAAAAAGAAGCCAAAGGCAAGATATTTTCTCCCTTTTGTGCCAGCTCTTGCAACTCTGGGGCTTTTTCCATAAGGCCTCAGTCCTTACAGTCTTGTAAAAAAATTCTAGCTGTGACAACTGAAGAAAACCACAGTCTTCCCATCCTTGCTCCCCAAAACCCTGTCACCCCCCAATCTCCCCTAAAACCATGCAGAGTGCTTAAATAGCCCTAAAGGCAATGAAAACACATTAAAAATACGTTTGATGAGGTAAACTGGAAATTTTCTATGGTCGTCATTGGCAAACTACTTTGTCTCTTCAGCTTCATTCTAGTCCCTCTTCCTCTTTCTTTGAGGATAAAGGGTTGGTTTCCCAGGGTTTCTAAAGGACTCTGTTGACCTTTTCTGGACTCAGCTGGCTTTACCAGCAGGCAGCACTTCTGTTGCCATGGCAGTGGGAGCCAGGGCCCTAGCTCAAGTCAAAAGGGTTGGGGGATTTCTTCTGAGGCATCATTGCCAGAAGTAATAGAGCAATTAGGTGAGGATATATAGATGCTGCCTGGGTTATCTGACATGGCATATTTTGCTATGGATAGGTAGCTGTGGCATTTATGGAGCACATTACTTCTTTGTGAATTTTGTCATGCAAAAGTTCCACTCAGGGACCTCTTCTATACTTAACTTCACTGTGGCCTGAGAACATGTCCTTCAAAACAGTGAGTGGTGGTATACACTGTAAGGGGAGTTACAGCAGCTCCATCTTTTTGGGGAGAAGCCAAGTGCCAATAGACATTCTCCTCATAAACTGTATTTCATTAAGAACTAGCAGACTTCTTGCCCCCTCCACAACAGCAGCTGCTGTTCACAGTCAGAGTCACAAACCATCCAGTACTGCAGAGCTACAGAACTTTCACTGGGGTTTGGCTTTGCAGATGGGAATGTCTCTGTGCAAGGAAGCTCATATTTGACCCTTGCACGCAGCTGTCACCATTACGATCAATAAAGCTTAGAGAGGGGCCTGCAATCCAGTTTTGTGACCAGATGCACCCTAATGGCAGCAGTACAAAATCCCCTTGTGCCAGTTCACTCAGCTCACAGGATACAGGAGGACCAAGAGTCTGCCCCAGGGCTGTGCACTGACTGGGCTCTTCCTAGCCCTTCTTTGCTCCCTGCTACATCTCCCTTCACTTCTCCATAATCTTTGAAAAAATAGCTTCTCTGTGGAGGTATTTTTTGATTCTTTTTTTCCTCTCCAGTCAACTGATGAAATCATTTGGTGTTATTGTTGTTTTGGGTTTTTTCAAGAAAACCAGAGAAAAGAGAGGGACCAAGATCCATTCTCAGTGAAAATGTTATTCTTTGGCAAATGTTAGCAAATGATGTAAGACCACTAAACTAACAAAGAGGTTAGGTTTTGTATGTTGGTTAAAAGTAGAACACTTATGAGCTTATGTTGGTTCTTTCCAGAAAAGCAAATAAAGACCATGATATATTTTTAAAAAATCTAAATAACATCCACAAGGAGCTAAACATGCCTTACTGATGTTGTTTTACACCACAACAACACAGACTCTCAGCTTTAGAAGGCTGAAAATGACTCTTCTACTTGTGGGATGTGTCTCCCTTTTATACTATTGTACACAGACCAATTTGATTGGTGAAACAAAGGCAAACCTCTTCAATCACATTGGTCAGACCAGAGGGACATCAAGAAGAAGTCCCTCCTAGGAAAAGGAATGAATAACATAGTACAGTTACAAAAACATCTCTCCTGTTTACAGAAAATTCCCTGGGAAAAGAATTTCAGAAAACCAAAACACCTCATGGAACCAGGGCTACACCTTAAATGCCACATGCTATAAAAACTCAGATCTAAATCACTACTGCTTTTCACAGAATATAAATTCAAAGATGCCAGACAAGGTCTAATGCTTTTACTTTCAAAAAACTACTTAGCACATGAATAAAAACCTTAGTTAAAAAAAGATGTAATCTTTAAATGCATACACAAACTGCTGTTAAATAGTCTGTAAATTTGTGCTCTTCTGGGCAGAGTAAATATTTTGTGATATACTGTTGTCTCTTCATCTAAAATGCAAACTGTTTTCTTTATTACAGATATAATGATGCTTTTTAAAAAGATGAGCTGCAATATTTATATATGTTACCACTGTGCTCAGACACCAAGTAAAGAATATTCCAGCAGGCAAATAATAGAAAAACATTTAGTTCTCCTTCTTCAAACATGCTTTAGAAGGGAAATAGTTTTGTTTGCTGGAATATCTCAGGGGAACTGGAAACATAGACCTTATCCATTACTAGATTTTCCTTAATTTCATCACATATGCATTGATAAGACTGGTCTGAGAATCACCAAAGCTCCAGGCTTTAGGTGTAATATCTCATTAATGGGTTAGGTGAAGATCTAATGCAAGAGAAAGGTTTTTTTCCCATGGAACAGAAGTTCAGCAATATTCCCTATACCAAAAGCAGCTAGCACACAGGACATGACATTTATTGTTGTTGCTTTTAATTTACATGAAATTAGGATGTGGTAGTTCCTAAACCAACATACGCATTTCAGCTGTGTCTCCCCACCTTCCCCTCCCACAAGCAGCAATCTCAGGAAGAGTTAAACAGACAGTTCTTGTTTTCAGGACTACAACCGCAAATGACTTCATGAACTCCCTTCTGATACTGACACTTGACTTGCCAACATAAAGAAGTTTAATCACTGACCTGATTTTTGGTTGGTGTGGTCTTATGTCAGCTGTGTGTCCCAGTCCTTGAAGAGTCAGGGTCATACCTTCTTGAAGAGCTGCAAATGCAGGTTTCTTGTCATGAAAATGGAGAAGGCTCAGCTGGTCACTACGGAGGAGGTAAAAACAAGATCCCAAGTGAAACAGCTGAAAAAACCCCAAACGTGAGCATGTAGTTGTAAAGGCTTTATATAAATCTTTGACATGGTCTGTTGCTATGTGGGATTGATGAGGAGCTGGCAGGTCCTGCCCCTGATTGCAATCTCCTGTGCTGGTGGTACCCACATAGACCCTCCTGGATCACCTGAAGCATGTGAGGTGGCCTAAGGAAACACTTCAGGGGGATGTCCAATGATGACAGGTTTCCTGCTCTCCATTGGAGTTCTGGGAAGCACCGAGGAAATGACAATAACCAAGTAACCCAGACAAAGTGCACATCTTCTCCTCTACTTCAGGCAGTAGCTACAGAGCCAACCTCTGTGGCAAAGGGTTGTGAGGGATTAGTTTGCAGGTGCAGCTACTGGGGTTAGTCCCTACAGCTGCATTTTCTGAAGTCTTCCCACTACCCTGTCAGGAGACACTGTCCTTCTACTTACCAGTTTGTTTCCCCATGCCAAAATAAAAGTTTACCCTGGCGTTTCCTTGAAATAGAAGCTTATTAATTCTAAATCAGGAGGCATGTTTAATTAAAACAGTGGTGAATGTCACTTGCGAATCACTTAGCAGAAGAAAAAAACACTATTAAAAAACCCTGTGTTTTTTTCCCTCATCTAAAAAGCAAAAAAAAAAAAAAAAAAAAAAAAAAAACAAACTAANACAACAACAATAACAAAAACAATAAAAAAAAAAAAAAAAAAAAAAAAAAAAAAAAAAAAAGCAAGCTAATTAGAGCAATCATCCAAATACAAACATGCCACCAGACACCCCTCTTCTGCATCTACTCACCAAGGTTTCCATCTGAAGAAGTTACTACAATTTCCCTTCAAAAATCAGAAGGCAGATACTGGTGCTGACCAGGAGTTCAGACACATCTCCTTCCCACCTGGCTGGGGCAGCATGTTGTCCAGATCTCAAAGAAATTCCCATTGTGCAGACAGGCAACACTCCTCCAACTGGAGCAGGGGATTAGTAGTCAGAGAAGCAGGGATGTAAGCACCACCACTGAGCAGCTAATGTTCAGAGCTATTGCCCAAGGTGGTGGCGCACAGGCTTTCATGATGGGAGTTGAAGGGCAGCTGCCTTATGCAAGCCCTAAGGTGGAGCTGTGTCTGTAGGCTGAGATCTTGTTGCTGATCTCCTCTGTCAGAGAGCTCTGCTACCTCTGCAAGGAGCTGCCCAGGCAGGCAGCAGGATCGCAAAGTCCTCTCACCCTTCCCCATCCACAGACATCGCAGAGGAAGGAGGGAGGCCAGGAGGTAGGAGCCAGGCTTGGATTCTCTCCTTGACTAACAGGAATACATAGCAGCATTTCCACCTGGAAGTAAGAGTCAAAGTAGAAACTACCCCGTCTCCCTGCCCGTCGTCCCAAGCTGAGAAGCTGCATTTGGAGTTGATAACCATGCTCCAGTAACCATTGTGTAACTCTTGCCTCTCACATTCTTGCAACCAGGGACAGGACATCCACTTCAATGCAAGATGCAGTTCCTTCTCCTTTCTCTTCTCCCTGCAACAAGTCTTATTACTCTCCTAATACACCCATACCTGCAAGAGCTCTTGAAAGCTTTTTCCTTGAAGGTTTGCACCTGATGTTATCAAAGTAATTAGATAATTGACACACAATTCACAGAAGGCTCCCTGGTTTCTTTATACATGTATTTTCCTTGGGCTGTGAACTTTAAATGATGCAAATGGGAAAATTCTCTGTTGTTTTACAGCTTTTAACTTTAGGCTATATTAAAACTAATGCCTAATTGATCTTGATGTATCTAAACCTCTTTATTGTTCTTTTAGTAATAATTCTTCTTTGTTTCTAGTTGTTCTCTTGCCAAGGGTCGTGCCTGTAATGTTAATAATGCCAGTCTCTTTAGGGACTTGATAGAAGTTTATGTTATTCATCAAAGCCCCCTGAGTTACAATTTGTTTTGTTATAATCACCAGTTCATGGGAAGATAGTTACCAAGGTTTGTTCAACAGAAGTGCCTGTAAGAAGTTAGTCCCAAACAGTTCAAGTGGAATGGTTAGGTAGAAAATCACAATTTCTTTACCTGGTTGGGCTGTCTTCAGTTTGCATTTGACTACAGTATCCTTTAAGCTCTCTAGACAATGAGGAGTCACATTTTCAATTCATGCTCTTAGTTTTGCTAGATTTGATGTTCAGGGTCTTTGGATGCAATGTTCACTTTAACTGCTTCCTCAGGAACAAATAAAAATTACATTGCGTCCACTTAAATCCTACCACAACTCTGCCATATGCAGTAGATGTCAGGGATGGATTTAATCAACAACATTCAATTAGAAGGTTTTAGGATAGATGTACAGCACTGAAGAACTGAAGCGTATGGGTGTGCATAAAATTAAGTTATAGGATTTCAAGAGGCACAAATTAAAAAAAAAAAAGAAAAATAATTCCTTTAAAGATAAAGAATAATCAACTCTTTCTTCCTTAGTCTTTGAAGATGATTGACTAATACTGTTTTTCTATGTGACTCAAACTTTTACAGTTAATCTTCTTTATGAAGATGATGTATTTTATGCCTTATCAGTTGTAGGTAGAAGGACTAGTGGTGTTAGGAATTTCTAGGGAATTTTTTGTTGCTTTGTAGGTGGTTTTCTTTTGGTGTGGAAGTGGGATGAATAAATTTTGACTTACATGACTTTACTGGAATCAAGTCCTCACAAACTTTTTCAGTGCTTCCTTATTTGTCACTTGAGGACTATTATGTGTACACAACTGTTTTGTCCTCACTTCTTTCTTTCTCTTATTTAGGTGGCTATTCAAGATGTGATTTACAGTATTGCCAGAGCTAACGGTGCTCTTTGTTAAAGAAAAGGAATTTGTTTTCTCCTTCTGTTGATATTACACAGTTGGCATGGCTGGAGCTGCGGGAATGGGAGCAGCAATATGGCCCTGGGCAGCCCTGCAGCTGGTTGGGCTTGTCTGGTTCTTCACCCACCCGACACAGCAGGTTATTTTAGCAGCAGGAGATGTACAACAAACTGAAAAATTTATGCTGTAGCTTCTGAGAGGTATTTATTCATTCAGATAATGGTAATTTTTTTGAAACTGCTGTTTAGCAATCTTTTACTTTGTATCCTGTAACGTAATACATCCAAATATAAAATAGGACAGGTGTACAATTTTTATTCCATAGTTCAACTTCTTAACACTCCAGAAATTTACAGGCATGTGCTCTCTGTAAATCCTTTAAGCATGTCCTGAAAACATTATTTTAATGCATCAGTAAGTTGGTCAGTTTATACAGCTACTGTTTAATAACATCTAAGCCAACTATCTCAGACTAGTCAGCACAGAAGTGTAGGTTTTCATTTTACTTATTATAATGTATATATTACTAATTGCAGTCCATTATATAATACTTCAAATGCACACACCTGAAAATATTTTCCCCATTTTTTAAGAGAGCTATATTTCCTAAATCACAATAACCAAATATTTTGACCTTGTTTCACAGAAAATTTAGACAATTCCATCTTACTTGTTAATTGATCTCTACTAGCTGCCTATCAGCCCAGCTCATTACTGGCTGTCTTGCCTACTGGGACATTGGACAGGGGTTACACAAAGTTGTCTCCAGTCCTTCTTGGCCCTTATATATAGTTTATAATAGTAGAATTGCCAGGAAATGTTTTGTCCTGAATGTTGTTTAACAGCAAGTGAAGGCTGTAATTCCAGACTCTCAGAAAAGTGAGAGAAATGGGTATTTTGCAGGATACCTGCAGGAAAGTGTGTTTATTCACAGAGACACCTGGGAAACACTCTGACCAACAGAAAGACTAGTTGACAAGTAGAAGCACCTCAGAGGCTCAGAAAGGACCACATATTTCTATTTTGGTGCCCAGCACTTGTTATTCATATGTGTGTGCGTGTGTCTGTGTGTGGACTGGACTGCTGTGAGATGTTGAGAGATGTGCAATAAACCACATTACCTGGAGAGCTGGGCAATATCAAACTACTTCAACCAACAGAGTTTGAGGTGGAAAACTGCAGGTCAGGCCAAAGTTGGAAGGAATGTACCCCTTGCCAGAATAACGACTGTGCAGAACAATCTCCAGCCCCAGAGAAAAGGTTTATATAGCCATGCTGCAGATTTGTATGAAAAACTGGCAGCAGAGGCCTGATGCATCACTATCCTTCCAGGTGTAGATTACCATGATATGTTTTGATGTATAGCAGCAGCTGCAATTTGGAGGCTGATATGACAGTAATAAAGGAAAACAAACTTTAGAACCATAGAATGGTTTGGGTTGGAAGGGACCTCAAAGATCATTTCATTCTAACTGCCCTGCTGTGGGCAGGGACACCTTCCCTTAGACCAGGTTGTTCAAAGCCCCATTTAACGTGGCCTTCAACACTTCCAGGGATGGGGCATCCACAGCTTCTCTGGCCAACTGATTCCAGTACCTCACCATCCTCATAGTAAAGATTTTAGCCCTCTCTTTTCCAGGCTGGACAATCCCAATTCCCTCAGCCTTTCCTCACAGGAGAGGTGTTCCATCCCTCTAATTAACTTGGTGACCCTGCTTTGCAGTCACTCCAACAGGTCCATGTCCTTCCTGTGCTGGGGCCCCAGAGCTGGATGCAGCACTGCAGGTGGGGTCTGAACAGAGCAGAGCAGAGGGGCAGAATCACCTCCCTGGCCCTGCCGGCCACGCTGCTTTTGGTGCAGCCCAGGACATGTTTGGCTTTCTGGGCTGGGAGTGCACATGGCCAGGTCATGTCCATTTAGGGAGGCTTGCTTTTCTTTTGTATGATACCCCCATTCCTTGGCTGACAATCCTTTGGACAGTGTATTCATACAGCCTTTATACTGGTTCTCTGGTTTCCTAGGAACTTGTTTAGTGAAAGGACAGGGTCTAACTTTTATCCATATGTTCTGGTTACAAAAAAACTCTGGAGGTGCATAAAGACATACAGCAAACCAGTGAAAGGATTCTCTTCTAGTAAGAAGGAAAAGGTGATGTTTTACTGCCATCTCTGCGATTGCTGCTTTGATAATGGGAATCATTATAGATATTGATTTTGCTGACATACTGGGGAATAAACTAGAGCCCTGTTCATCTGTAAGCAAAAGGCTGCTGCACATTGGACAATCTCTTTTTGTAAAAAAAGCCTCTCTGACTCTCTGCAGCTTGACTAGAGGTTAACCTGTATCATGCAATCATCACAGATTACACATCCACTTCAGATTTGGAATAATGCCTTCAGTTGAAGTCATTATAACCCCTTGGTGACTTATAAAAAAACACATTAAAAATAATTCTACTCAGTTTCTTGTATCTGTATTAACTCAATAGGGATAATCAAAAGTTAAAAACTTGAAGTCAAGAAGTTCACCTGTTTCTAAACATTTGTACAAAGTATATCCACTGAATAAGATGCTTCCTGTTCTTTCATAATTCCCTCTCTAGGCAGCACTGAATTTTGAAAATGGATGAGAACGTATGCACGAATGCAATTTTTTCCCCTCAAAGATGTTTGTCTGTCTGTGCTATGAGCTATAACTCCTCCACAGACAGAATCTGTAGTGAGACTAGCCCATAACGACAGAACTTCTCCCTTCTCCTCAGGTGCCTTTCTGCTCCCCATCCCTCTGCAAGAACAAGCCAGGTACCCTGAGGCAGAAGGGCTTGAGGCTCTTCCAAGTCAAGATCAAAGCAGCTTTAGTCACTCTTACCTTGAGGAAGGGATCTGCACCAGTAGAAACACCTTCTAAAGTTAAATCCTTGCAAAAGGGCTTGATTGCCTCTCAGTTCCTGAATATTTGTGATGGAAATAAACATGCAAGCCCTGCTATGCACAGGTATCCAAAATTATCAGTGGCTGACCCTTGTAGGTTATGCTTCTTTCTTATACGGAATTAAACCCAATTCCTACTTTTTTCCCTTTTACCACCTATTTGCTCCTTTCTCTCTCAATTAAACTGCCAACTCCTAATCTCACCATTTGGCCTTTAACCTCCTTGAAAGCTCACAATTCTTGATCTTCTTAATCTAGGATCATTACCATCAATCACTCTTCTAGGCAAGTGAAATCGTTTTTTCACAGAGGGATGCCAGAGGCCTACAGATCTTTTGGGCTGATAATATTGCTTCAGTTCTGGTGCCAGTTGGGGTTTTTGACTAAACTGTGCCTAGTGGTATCTTTTGCTGATTAGATGCTCCAGAGTGATCAGCAGAAATTTGCTTGGACTGTGCTTCCTTTCAGGTTGAGTCATTTAGTGATGAGACCAAGGATTAACTTAATTAAATCAACTAATACTTTGATAGTGTTAGGGATCCTGCTAAGATTAACAAGGACTAAGGTGAATGAGGACCGAGTTTTCCTTTCCTATGTCTCAGTATCTTTAAGACAGTACCACTCACCAGACTTGCCTCACTGCAACTCCCCTCACATTCTGTACATTGTCCATGATATTTATCTCAATGTCTTATTTATCTGCTTCTCTAAAATAGATAATTCTGAGTTTTTCTACATCTTTTACTGAGTACAAGCTTTTCTGCTGGCCCACTTTGCAAGGCTGCTTCTCATTCATCTATTCCCTGAAGCACCTATCAAAGTGGCTGCACAAAATATACAAACTTCTATTTGTGTATATTTAACATACTGGACAGTGCTGTGGTAAACACTCCTTTAGGTAACCACAAATTATTATTGTTTTAACCCACATCCTCTTTCTTCCTCTGTTGTCTGCATTGTTTTCATAAGGCCCACTGAAGTACCTACTGCACTGCCAAGTCATGTGAAAAAGAAAAAAATACCAAGATAACAGAAACCTTAGAAACAAGGAAAATCTTAAGGCATATCACACTGCAATGTTTGAATACAATTTTTTCAGAAGCTCTTCCTAGATTTTTTCCCCTCTGGCACCATGCTAGTCCAAATGCTAGTAACACCAGTTTCAGAAGTCCTGCCCCAGGAGTAGTATCACTGATATTAATGATGCACTGAAAGAACAGAAAACCACTGCACAGAGCAAATGTATTTTCTGAATGCTGCTCAAGCTTTGGAAATGTGATGCATTTCTCTGAATTTCTCTAGCTAAACTTTCTCATTATTTGTTTTTACATATGTTTCTTAACTTTTAGACATTTTTTCACATGTTTGGATTTTCTTAAATCCACTGCATTCAGAATTATAACAAGGAAATATGAGGAACGAAATATTTCAGGAGACCTAAGAACAGATTTATGTATTACATGTGGTTAAAAAGAAAAACAACCTGTCAGCAACTAGCCACACAAATTCACTACATTTTTTTAAAATTAAAAATCTTAAATAGAAAGCACTACACACTAAAGATTTAATAACTCTATTAGTAATTCATCTAAAATTTTCCAGTCGAAAGATACTATCTTAGAAAACATTGAGCAAAGTCTCTTGGTACACTAGACATAATAGGTATTTTTCATTGGGTTTTTATGTTATCTTTTGATTTACATTTCCTAATTTTTTAAAGGTTTTCAAAACTTTCAGACAGGGCAAGATCCTGAAAATGTTATGTAAAAGCACTCTTGGACCCTTGTACTCTTTTTAAGAGAATATGGAACATATTTGGGAGGGGGCTAAACAAAGGAATAAATGAACATTATAATACTAGTGCCAGCTATAAAAACATGACTTCTGATCAGCCTGTGTTTTTTTCAAGGGCTTTGAAATTATTTCCCCAACAACCTTGATGGATTAAAAAAGAGAAATAAAACCATTATCATATTGCTTTTTTTTAACATATGTGCTGCGTTCTCTTGAAATGCACTGGGTTATCAGAATTACAGATGCTCTTTAAATAGCACCCCTAGTGTCAGCCGCACTGAAAGCTTGCCAGTACTACCTTTCTAAAATGCTCCATCTCCAATCCATCTAGGTAGGCTAAAAGGTCTCCCTCATCCAGTCCCTTGCAGAAGTTATCAGTAAAAATGCAAATGAATTGTGATTATGACTTTTTTTAAAAACAAAGGTAATATCCACTCCTGTAGAAATGCCACCTATCTAATCAATTTGGTCAAGCTATTTATACACCTTTCTTCTATGTGGCATAAGATTTCGCTAAGGTCACTGGAGACACTGATGCCTGGTAAATTGCCAGTAATCAAAGGCTGTTAAGTGCTTGTCAGCTTCCTTTTAAGCTTAGTCTATCTTTGTCGTGAGGCAGACTTAGTTCAGCAGCTAGAGATCCATAAACGGCTCACACTCAGGAATAATGCATTATACCATTAAGATATCCATATACTGTCGCACGAACATTTGTTCTAAAGCAATCTCATTTTTCTGAAAAAAGACTGTGGCCAATGAAAAGTAAAGTCTTGTCATGTCTCTGCAACAAGGCTGCTCTCCCACACATGAAAGGCTTTGTTTCCCAGCTCCTCCTCTCTCCTTTGAGCCCTGTCCTGCTAGGCCTCTGTTTAGTTTAGATTCTGGAATATATGCAGGAAAAGATACGTTATTTTAGAGTTTTAGTTGCACTTGGAATTTATTTCAGTTTTTCCAGTTGCTTTCTCCAGTTGTAGGAGTTTGCTGACCACAAA
>VXBB01022695.1:848325-969858 GCA_013399915.1 Illadopsis cleaveri
AAAAAAAAAGAAAAAAAAAAAGAAAAAAAAGAAAAAATCACTTAAATGGAAAATATTTAGGGTAGATGCTGATGAACTGTTAGAGATACAAATATCTTCTTTTCAGACACCCTGATTAAAGCCATAAAAAAATCATTTGAAAAAAACCTGAAGCAAGTCATTAATTGGGGAAATCAGTATAGCTCCACTGAAATTATGAGCCCACATTAGTTTATTCCACCTGTGTACTACATTTAAAATATGTTCATACTACCTGGTATTGAAAAAAGATTCTGTGAAGAAATTTCATAGTCTTTTGGAGGAATGTGTTAAGAGGTAAATGCTCCTGGAGAAATATGAGAGGAAGATACATCTCTCCAACCTATCAAATTGTTCAGAAGTTTATTGGCTGGAAAAAATATGATTGCAGGAAGAATTAAAGAAATTCTGAATGGTAAATTAGTAATGAAATACTCTTATCAGCAGAAACCTTTGGACAACACCCAAGACAGACTTGAACTGAAAGGTAGTGATCATCATTTATTACTAATAAAACTTTTGTTGAAGGAGTCCTGTGCAAGGACTGTTCTCTTTCCCCCCAACATCTGACTAGTAGTCATATGGACTGCTTTCTGACAAAGACTGCTAGAGTTTACAATTTGTGATCAGCTACAAGTAAGTGCAAGGCTTCTTTTGGCAGTGTGAGGTGCTGTGCAGTATGACTCAAGAAGGGCTGTGAAAGGCATAGAATTTCTTTGCCCTAAGAGCAGCCTAGTTCCCATCAGCCATCTCAACATCAGACCACTGAGATGCAGTCAGACACTGAATGATATAACCCTACCAATCTGTTCTGGTTTAGCAATCCTCCTTTGCTATCCTCTCTATTTTGAGCATACAGTGTTGCTTCCAGGACTGACAGTTTGGGGCCAGTTACAATCAGCAGCTCGAGGGCTGCATTTATATTTGAGGCAGACATTTTCTTCTTTTCCCAAACCCTCTTTCCTCATGATCAGGCTGCAAATAAATGATGCTGTGAGTAACCCATCTGGGAAAGCTGACAGTTTGCAGAGGCCAGGCTGGTTCTGTGTACTGACAGATAAACAAACCTGAAGTAGCTTCATACTGGAACCTTACTTCTTCTGTTCCTGAGCACACTGTACCTTCAAATTAAATTTAAACAATACCTAAACAACCTCACTTATTTTAAAATCGTAACAGGACAACTCTGTGGACACATCTCTTTCAATTATTTGAAAGATCACTTCAATAACTTGCAGCGATTGCTCAATATGTTGGAAATTTCACAATTTCCCAAGTGCATGCAACCTGAATACTACAGGACCTCACTCCCCTCATAAAACTTCCATATGACCTGCAACTACAAGATGCTGCCATAAAATAGCACACTGGTACTAGAACCATCCTCTGGATGCAATCAAGGCCCTTTGTGCATAAACACAGCTTAAGGAGAAATAAACAAAACACAGTCACTCCACTCCTTTAAAACAGGGTAGATTGCATATCAGTATTTTGGTTAGTCAGCCACCTCACCAGCAATCAAAATAAGCAACTTCATTACAAATGTTATTTTTGGAACCTGAAAGGAGTTACAGCACAGAGGATGTCATCTATCTGCATTTATAGTGCTTTCATCTGTAAATTCATCTTTCAAGCAAAAGCCACATATTTTACTTGATATAAATTTATACTCACTCTTACCTTGAACAATCTCAAAGTTATCAGTCATGTTCCATACATCAGTATGAACTAAGAAGAACCATAGACACCCTCCCTAAAATGTTTTAGAGGCCTCTCTCTCCAACAGCTTAATAGGTGTGAGGGACCCATCATGATCATCAGTGTGACGGAAGTCTGCGTTACCCTGAATGGTGCCTGTGCCTAAAGTACCAAAATAATGTAATGTGTGACTTGCTTGCACTTCTTGTTTCCTCCCTCATGACATCTACAATACCATTCACTTGCTCACTCTAGAAAGTTCATGATTTCCATCACAGATTTCAAAAACTCCAAAACCACCCAAGTGATTTCCTGTCAATTTTTCTCTCCACTCCTCTGTGTCAGGAGCACTGCAAGATCTTTTAAGCTGCACTGCAGGGAGTCAACGTGCTTTTAGGTGATGGCAGCACACCAATATTAATTTGACTAACCTAGTTTAGCATGCAGTATGCAATTATTTCCCACTCTCCTCCTGATTTTTTTTCCCCAGCCTATTTTCAATTTAATTTATATGTTGGTAAAGATCCTACCTTTAAAAAAGACAGATAGCCCACAAGCCTTTCATTATGCTGCAGCTGCTGCTGTTATATTTGTCACAAAAAAAAAAATCTCACCTTGTGTGACAATGGGATTTGAATCACAATTGCTAAATATATCATATATAGAAATTTGATTGCTTTGCTTTATTTTTCCTGAAGGGGGAAAATGTGAGGGCAAAACCGTACAGTTTATTTCATGCTTCACTACAGTGTAATTCTAGACCCTAAGATTTCTACCATTCCTATTTTGGTAATGAATGGAATGTAAAAGGGAGGTATTTAAAATTAATTGCAGCAGTTCTGAGGGTTAAACCTGCTTAACCCAACCTTTTATGAAAAGAATGTCAACGGAACATATATCTTGTCTAGGGAGTGCTGGGACATCATTATTCTTCTACCAGCATGTTTAATTCTAAAACCTGGGATTTCTTCAGGTTCCTGTAGGCGTCATGCACACCATAAACCCATCCCAAATCATAGTGTCTGTTCTGAGCTACTCACTACAGCAGGATTTGACCTGAGAAACTCTAGAGTTTTGTTTTATTTTATTAACTTGGAGTACTTTTAAACAGTTTTTAAACAAAGTTTTTCCCTTGACCAGCAAGGGAATTTTCAGCCTGAAGTTCTCAGCAGCATCCGGTGAGGCTCTTGGCCAAGTTCTCCAGATACTGTATATCCACAAGGACAGCCTGCTGGCTCTTGCTGTGGCATTTTCTTAATCCTCAGAACAGATTTCCTGGATCTAGGAAATTTAATTCCTGACTCCTTTGACCCAGATGCTGGCAAAATTGTAGTCTGCAGTCTGTACGTAAATAGGTGCGTTCATTTTTTCTGTGGTTTTTTTCCTTCTAGGAACTGGCCTTGCTGTTAAATTTTTCTAAAACAGTCATATTAATATGTTCAAAAATCCACTGTTGAGTTTCAGATAAAGGATCACATCTGTTCATGAAAATCTTCTTCTCAGCTGGGTTGCAATCAATGCAGCTGCTGCTTACCGGATGGAATAAAGTTTTGTCCTACAGGAATGAAAAAAAAATAGAATTAAGTAGTAAATGCCAAATCATTGGAAGTGTTCTAATTTTACAGAACATGGATTAAAACAGGCCTGTTTGAAATGTTTTTGTGGTCTCTGTGCAATAACCCTGTGTAGTAACAACAGCTATTATTAGAAAGCTGTAGAGAATGGAGTATTTTCTTCCCTTGGGCTATTATCCTTTATGAAAGTGGGGATTCAAGAAAGAGGGAGACATCATTTGGTCCTTGACTAACAACTGCATAATATAATGAAAAAAATATGATATCTTTTAATATCTTTCCATACCATGTATTTGCTTGGAGCTCATTTAAATATCTGAACCTGAAAAATGGATTTGTTTGGGGTTTTTTTAGAGAAGTCTTGTTCTTGACAGTGTTGTGTTTCTTGGCAGAGCGAGCTGTAAAACCTTCAACTTGGTGAATATATTAAAAATGAATTATTAACTGAAGTGGGGGACAGATGGACACAGGATTGATGTTCTCATCCCATTCAATGCCTGTGGCCTTGCTATGACCAGCCACTGAAATATGCTCTCTGTCCTAATAAGATGGAAATCCTAACACTGATTTAGCTCCATATGGAGATTTTGGGAGGGTATGCATGGATTAAGTTGCTTAAAAAAGCATATTTGCGATGATTATTTTAATTAATTTTACTTCACAAAACTGGAGTGAGTATTAAGTAACCTGATGTGAATCTTTGTGAAAGCAGAAACTACTCAGTTGAGCAGGTGGTGAGTTGGGTAGTTTCAATGTACTTCATTCATGTAGGCAAGTGTTTTGAGAAAGACAAATGTGAGAGTCATTAGATGGTTTGAAAGTTTCCAGGGACTATACTGCATCTGTTGAAATAAATTTCAGATCATTCTTGGTAAACCACATTCAGGCTTTTCCCCTCCATGCTGATGATGCCCCGATGGTATTTTAATACTAATGCAGGATGTGCCTGCTTGCCCAGTTGGTGAGAGGGAAAAAAACCTACTCATCAAATTGCAATTGATTAAAAACTCACGCAAGTACTCTGGGTGCTGAGCAACAATCATAAAACCTTCTCTTTAAAAATACCCCACATTCAAAAAAATGTACGGAAACGAAGAGAAACAGCAGCTATTTAAAACTGCTTTGAAATATTAAGGGTTTTTTTCCTTAATTTAGGAAAGATTAAATTCATTGATTTGTGGTTTTTGAAGAAATGGTAAAGTACAATGCCTCTTTTTAAAATTAATATATGCAACAAAGAACCAAGTCAAAAGTACCTTTCGCTCTGGCTGAGGGGGATGGTGTTACATCTGCCTTTCACACTGTTTTACCTTCAGCACTGGCCTTTCCCCAAAAGCAGTGGATGAAGACACCCCCCCTCCCCCACCATCAGACTGAAATTCAGAGGGATGCCATCAAAGTTGACAGGCACAAACCAAATAAGTAAAGGCCTTTCTGTCGTGTTCTACAAGGAGAGCAGGCAGGACACTTCAGCTTGCAAGAAGGGGGTAACTGTACTGTGTACAAAGGGCTACTGTGTCCCTGCTAGGATGAGGTGGGCCTGCAAGAACTGCCAGGCACCCTATGGGGTGGTGCAGGCACCCATCTGCACCTTGCCAGCTCCTCCTATACTAGTAAGAGCTTGATAGAGTGGCACTGCCCAAAATCAGGACACGGTAACTGTGCCATGGCCACCCTGCCTGACATGGGACTTTGAAGGAAGGGGGCTTATGGTTTTCCTTGCAGTATAGCTGGGCATGAGGGCCAGCCAAGCTATTAGGAAGCCAAAGCTGGAATACTAGAAGCTTTAATAAGATAACTGGTACAAGAAGAAAGGAAACAGCTTCAGCACAAAAAGCTTGCCATGAAAAACACTCCAGCCTTTCCAGAAAGCTGTCAGTCTTTCTCATAGAAATATCACAGGCAAGAAACCTTTGAATGAAGCATTATTGGTGCTTCTATTTAGAGAGTCTGGTTATTAGGAAAGGAGAGTGTCTTTTAAGAATAGGGACAGAGTTACCACTCTGGAAAAACTTCTGCCTGGCTTAGCTATAAAGGCCTATTAATTTATTATCTCAAGCTTATGCTGATTTAAGGTCAAAGCCTGGTGGTCTTATCTTCCACTGCATTTCAGTGGAAACAGGGTCAGAACTTCAAGAGGTAACAGCTGTGTGCATTCCTGAGAAGAGCTTTACAAAAGAAATACATAAATTCCTCTTTACATCGATACTGAGAAACCACAAGCACTCTTGTGGAGACAATTCTAACATCTGAAAACAGCAGAATATTTTTTTTTCCTTCTGCTTGAAGGCAAGCCTGAAGATTATTTGCAGA
Organism: Illadopsis cleaveri; assembly: GCA_013399915.1. NCBI lineage: Eukaryota > Metazoa > Chordata > Aves > Passeriformes > Timaliidae > Illadopsis > Illadopsis cleaveri. Next base: position 853,929 of record VXBB01022695.1, read on the forward strand.
AGGAGAAACGCCTCCATACGATAATTGGTCTCGACAGTTCAGGGTGGTTGGTAATGACACACAGAGCCTTTCATTTCTTATAGGTCACTGCTGTAACTATGGCCAATGTCAAGAGCAACTGGAAGTCATTATCAGCTGTGGTAGTTTATCTGAAATTAGTTGGTAGCTCTAGTGCAGTTTCAGCAGGACTGATGTCCATCTGATAAAAGCCACTATCACTATTGACATGTCTTTGTCTGTCTGAGGGAATAATCTACACACCTCCCATGTGACGAGGGAACGGACTCTTACAGTTTGTCCCTGCAACTGTCAGGAGACTGAGGAAACCTCCATCTTGTGGGCACAGTTTCTGATGCTGTCAGTCTATCATAATCACTAGGCTCAGGGTATAATTACCATATAATGAAATTGATTTTGCACAATTGTTTCTTTTTAGAGACCTACTAAATCAGCCCTCTCTTGGATACTCCTACTCTACAAATAGCAGTAGTGGGCCAGTGGCACACAAATTGAATCCTACTTTATCAGAATCAGTGTACTACCTGTCAGCCCAGAATGATGCTACATTGAAAACCAGAGGTGTATTCCTTCACTATGTGGAACAGAAATATGTAGGCACTGCTCATCATTGGCTCTGGCATGCTTAGGAATATCAGAGTCAAAGAAATGGCTTTAGCTTGGGAAGCTAAGGCCATTCTCCCAAATATCTCATAATTACAGGTTATTTACATTTATCTATCTAGTATCTTACACTGCTCCAATATGGTGCCAATATTTTTTGTCCTGGCACTACTCACATTCTTCTATTTACTACCCACGGCAATGTTTGCAGTACTGCTTGGATTTATTCTGCTCCATTGCTTCTTACAGGGTTTTCTCAAAGGTATACTTGGCTGTAGACCAGTATTTCAGATTGGCCCTAAGAAAATTGATTACTTAATACTGCAGACTTATGAGACTTTCAATAGCTGCCCAGATGTAGTTTAAGCAGTATGGAAATAAGAACAGTTTTTTTGACACATGTTTATTAGTAGTAGTTTTGGCTTCATTTATCTGAAAAGAACGTGGTTTGCATGCTCTGAGACTGCACTGCAATGAGAAGCAAAGCGCATGTAATGGGGATAGGCTGTACATTTTTTCCAGAAGAGCACTCCTTACCCAAAGTAAAATATTAATGTATTCTACTTGCCACTAAAATATTTAAGCTGTTTTTACTCACCAGGATCCAAAACCAGGTTGTTAGGATTTCTATGATACAAGAGTATGGAATCTGAAAATAGAGCCTGGCTTCAAATTGCATTTGCAGCACTTTGTAATCACTTCACAGAAGTAACTTTTTATCAGTGGCTCAAGGACACAAATGATCATGAGAAGAGACTCATCTTTAAAGGAATAAAAACATTTTATCTTCTAGTTTTATAGACATAATATGACAGCATGCTAAGAAATGCTTCATATTAGGCATCAGACATTGATAAGCAAGGTAATTTCTGCTAAAGCATGAGAGGAATTTTTGGTACGATGGACACATGACCATTAGGAAGCTACAGTGTCTGTAAGCAGTGCAGAGAACAGAAGAGAGTGGCTGACCTGCACTCTGTTTTTTTTAAAAGGAAACACTTCTTTCTTAACCACATTATTATTCTTATTTATTTAGGGTGCAGATTCAGTAGCATACCATTCCCTAGGTAAAGGGCTCTAGTACACATCAGTTTTTGCTTTATAGGGGGGAAAACACTAAAAGTTCTTTTGCCAAGATGCTTTCAAAGCTGGAAAAGGATTATATCACATATAAGGTTTTTGAGGGTATAGCTGTACACCAGAAATCTCTAATATAAATCTGCCCTTTATCTGAGGAAAAAGACGACAGGAAACATTAAAAAATACTTACTGTGTACCAAACTAAAACTAAACTTAAAGAAAACCATGTATATAAAGTTTTATTATTCCAATGCAGTTTCTTAACTTGAAGGTTTATGCAAATTGACCAGCTTGCTTGTCAGGTTGGGATTACAGTTAAGAATGTGTCAGTACTTCCATCATAACAAAACTTTGTGGTGTTTCTTGCTGAGATGGAAATGCCTGTCTTGCATTGAGAATTTTCATACGAGCCCTGTCAGCCTCCTGGAAATTAAAAATGAAGCTGTGCAGAGAATTCAGTAAAACTTACACTGTGCATTTTTTCCAAATGTCATTTTTTTTTAGGTAACTGCCATATTCTGTCCTCATCAAAGGTGATGAGCCTTACAGAGGGTAGCTCCAGACCTGCATTTTGTCTTATGAACTGGCTACATTAAGCAACAATGAAGTGCTAAAGGTATGAGCGCTTTTTGATTTGCAGCTTGGGTAGGCAAAAAGATAAATTGGAAAGGTTTTGAAGCAATAAGGGATTATTACAGCATTCTAAAGTCAGATAGGCAGCAATACAACCGCCACAATTTATATCCTCTAAATATCTGCTCCATACATTCTAACTTTCTTACAAGTAATACCTTAGCTTCAAAGGGATTACATTTCTGGAAAATCTTATGGTGGACCTTGATTTGCAGCATAAATAAGGTAAAAAGGCACAAGCTAAAAAGTAGGCACTCAGAAAAAAGAATCAGGAGAAACCTATTTTTAATGGCTCTGATTTAATTTTCTACTATATATATTTTCAAACTATAAAACAGTATCGAGGTTTATCTGGCAAAGACCAATTTCTGGTACTTTGGCCTCAGCTTAAACAAGGTGAAGGGCAAGGCACAATGGTCAAAGAAAACTGAACCATGTGTGAGAGAAATCCTCAGCACTTCAGAGAAATCCTTATCCAGAATGGAACACAGAGCTTATTCAAGGCAACTTGCTGATAAACCATTAAAAAACCCTAACAACAACAACAGTAACAAATCAGTAGCACTACCAGGACTTTTTACCATAACCAGAGCTCTGACTGTTTCTAGCTTGACCTCCTGTTTCCAGTGATTTATAAAAACAGGCTGAAATTCAGCAGATCAAAGCAGTGTCTAAGCTGCCTATCTTTAGTTTATAAACTCCTGCCTCCTTTGGGCTTACAGCAGTGCTTTTAACATTGGGTTGGGTTTTTTTTGTTTTGGTTCTTTTTGTTTGTTTGTTTTGGTTTTTTGAGAGAGATTTTTCTGCCACTTATAAGATTTAAAATGTAGTAAACTACATTTAACTCATGAGCAGTGTGTCTTGCTGCTGTCACATTGGATGAAAATATTTCCAACAGTGCCTCTGTTAAAATGACACCAGCATCTTGAAGCGCCAGAATGGTGAAACACCTTTCAGGGAACAGATCCAATACAGCTACCCTCTGAGCTGGATCAGATCCATTTTCATTTAAATTTGACCTAAATATCTGAATGCTCAAAAGGAACATATTCTAGAGATTTTCCACAAATTTAAATTGGAGTAGGATGCAGTGGATTTTAAAACACAACTTCTTTGATGTGAAAGCACAAGCCTATGCTGAATACAGACTTGAGATGGTCTGAACCTCTGAGATGCCCCACAGTGACTCTGACCTTCCTATAGCTCCAGTGCTGGTTTCCCTTCATCCCGTGACAGTCGTAGAGTGTGACAGGGCTACTGTGCGAGATGGCATCGAAGCAGAACTTCCTGGTGTGAAGTGGCTCCCCAGGGCGGATGTCTTCTCTCCAGCCAAAAGTGAAGAGCTGGGAAAACAATCAGACAATACAATGATACATTATTAGTGAAAAACATTTCAAATAACACACAAAGCTTAATGCAGAATTCCCTTTTCACACACCCCAGACGCTGCTTGAACGAGGACCTGCCTGTGTATGATTCAGTGATGCCAACTGCCTTAATTAAAAGTGCATCAGTGGCCATGTAGAATATACCCCAGGGGGGCACAGACCCAGTGTCAGGGAAGGAAAAAGACTCTAGTGACACAATACTGCAGAGAGGGGAGGGGGATATACTGTATTAAAGCCTTTAGTTACCCTAGTTACAGCAGCACCTATAAGCACTAGGATTTCATCTACCTAGGGCTCAGAAAGCCGCCACCAGTGATGTTCCTTTAGCTCTCATTTAGTTCTGAACAAGCTGCTCAGAGAGATCTTCCCATCATAGCCCATTTCCTATGTTTAATGAGCAGTTTCCTTCTGTTTATAGGGGACACTGTTATCATAGCCTCTCTCAACTGTCTTTTTTCCCCAAACAACACATGCTAAATGATCTTCATCTTTCTACTGTGAAACCTGTGAGCTACAGGCAGCTTGTCAAAGCCCTTTTTCTCACTGCCTGAGAGGAGTCATGGAGGGTCACAGTTAATAGAGGAATCCTTCTCAATTAGACACCAGCTGTCTGAAGTGATGCTGTGACACTGCAGTCTTTCAATCATCAGATGAAGGTGACAGGTCTGACAGCATCAAATTTAAAGACGTGGAGTGCATTTTCCTTTCCATGGACCGATCCTTGCAGAAAAGAGGTTGCAGGCTGTAAATTACTACCTAGAAGCACTGTAAGAGCTGTGAGGTTCTTTTCTTTTCTTCCTTTTTTTTTTCTTCTTTTTTTGAGTGAGCGCTATTCTTCGGCTTTCTACATGACTTTTGATTTGCCATAGAAAGAAAAAAAGAAGAAACCTAACACTGAGAAAGTGAAGCTCTTTTTAAATGAGCAAACTTTGCTAGTAGAAACTGTTCAGCTGAGATGGTTCACGTGGAACTGCACACAGGCTCGTTATCCAGAGAAGTAGCTCCCCATACAGAGTTTAGACTGTCTCCAATACCTCATCTCAGCTTCCTTTTGGCCCTTATCTTGCACCTTGCTCCTCCAGTGTGTACATCCCCTGATAGAACCAGCTATAAATTGAAGTTTAATAAATATCATGTAGGTCTGATCCTGAACAATTCTGTAGTGGCTCCCAGGTTTTAACCTTTTCATTGGTATAGTTATCTTCTTTCCATGGTCTTCCTAGAAGAAACACCTCTTAAAAATACTGCATCTTCAATGCTGTATCATCCTCTGAATACCACATCTGAAGGGTGTTACTGTCTCTCTTGGCTTGCAGGCCCTAAATACAAGCATATATCTGAATATTTACCTTTTTTTTTTCAGTGTCTTATTGTAAGCCCTTGTTCTCTCTGTTAGCTGCTGTTACTTCCCATTTACATCTGCATTATAGGTTTTCTAGAGAGTGTTTTCTTAATCTGTCTCTGTGTCCTGCTTATTTCTTCCATCTCCCAGAGTGCATTTTACATTTATCTGCAGTAAAATGCAGTGGGCAGCTTTAACCTCATTTTCAAAGCAATTTCTGCTTTTCAAAAGGTTAAATCTTTTCCCACTTCTATTCATATTTCTTTGAAGCATCATCATGGACTCCCTACAATAACTTACCATTTCACAAGCAAACACAGAAGTAAGATTTGATACAGAAAAAACTACGCTGCTGTTTCTTTAGGAAAAGGGAAGCCTGAGACAATTTTCCTTTAACAAAAAAAGCCAGCAAAAGCCACTTTCTTCATCTTATCCTTTACCTTTCCACAGACATGCAATAAACCTACAGTTAAAAGTGATGAATAACAAATACCTAGAGGAATGGTGTGGAACAGTGCTTCTGTGATATTCTCACTCTCATTGCTACTACTGCAGAGAGAGATCCTATTTCAGGACCATCCTCATCTTTCCCAGTGGGTGGCTCGCCATATTTCTCATTCTGTGCATGAGTGGTGAGCTGAGGGACCAATTCTTGCTGCTCTCTGGACCTTGGCCTGAGGACTACTACCCCACTGAATGCATCAGTACACCTGAAAGAGCTCAAGCCAGCCTTTAAATCAGATCATACTGATCCAGACTATTCCTTTGCTCTTTCCACTCCTCTGGTTTCTGAAGACCGCCAGGGCTGTGTCCTGTTTGCAGGTCAAGACATAATAACAGTAGGGGGGTTTTATTCCCTTCCACTGAAAACCAGGATTTGTGTAATACTAGATCTCAGTATTTACACTAGCTTAGATTATTTTTCCTCCTTCTTTATCCTCCAGTTTTTTAAAACAGTTTTATTTTTAAATCAACAGGTATGTCTTCCCCTTAGTGATATTACTGTAAAACCAACCTTGTTAGGGACAGGAGCTCAGTTTTAGGACAAAGAGAGAGGAGAGAAAAAAAAAATCAGAAAAAAAAAGGTTATACTTCTCTATATACCTGATTAGCATTAAGATCTTGCAATTACAGACACAACTTGAAGGTATACAGTCTTTCCAATCTCATAATTTTAAGCTTTCCTCTTTTAAACAGCAATTTTCTGCTAGTTAACACTGAATCTGGCCAATATAAATATTATCTCTCCACTGCTAATGTCCAACAATGCTACATGTTATTACCTGGAGCCCAGAGTATATAATGTTCTGCTTTGCCACCACTTGTCACTTTGGATTTTGTTGTTCCTTTGTTAGGAACAAACTATGTCAGCTTTTACAAGAAATGGCTGAGCCTTTTTGTACCCTTTTTGTACCCTTTTTGTACTTCATTCATTTCTGACTGCTTGTTGATTTGAAACAAGGCTGCACGAAAATCCCAGACACATTATTAATGAACAGCAGGCTGATTCTTCACCTGCAATGCATAGGGTTGCTGTTCATTGTTTCCTGCTGGACCCAAGAAACCCTCTGTCCTGGCTCAGTGGATGCTCATTCTCCTCCTTTGCCTTCTCTCACCAGAGTCTGTAAAACACAGCCCCATCCCCTGCATTTGCAATCAAGCAACCCCTCAGTCTTCATGCTTTGCCTTTTCATGTAGCCGAGCCCTGTCATGCAGTAACTGGGAAATACAGCTTTCCAGCTTCATTTATAATTGGCACAGGGCCTGAAGAATGATTGCCTGATAGAGCCATTGGCCTGGGACTGTCTGTAGGACAAAGGCCCTTTTGATGCCATTAATGCTTTCCAGCCTGGCAACATCGCTCAATTACTCGCTGTCTGGCTGGGGTCCATCAGCTGGCGCTGTGCTTTGACTGTGTCATTACACTTGAGGGGACAACATGTACCCCCATCCAAAGATGAAATGCTACGTTTCAGAGCTGGGCTCTGGCTTGAACTGCACCTCCAAGTAGAAAAGAAAGAGCTGGGCACTTGCTGAGCCATGTCAGAGATGATGCCTGTCCACCCATTCCCTGGCAAGGCTGGGGAACTTGATAAGAGACGGTGATACCTGTCATTTTCTTTTGCTGTTGGTTATCAGTCCAGCAGAGCCTCAGTTTCCCCTGAAGCCAAAAGCTAGCTTTGTGAAGACAGAGATGGAAGAATGCAGTGCCATGACATATCCTCCCGTCCCTTTTCTTTACCTCTGGTTCTTAATTTTGGGGAAGTTTCCAGAAACCAGTGACACATCCTCACTTCTCACCCACCTCCTGTTTACCAGAAAGTCTGCAAGAGCCCCTCCAAACCTTTTGACTGCTGCTTGCCCAGTGGGGCTTGCCACAGCCTGGAGGTGGAAGGTAGTCTTCCTCTCCTGGGGTCTGCTGAAGGGCTGTGCCCATGGCACGGTGGCTGAAACTGTCAGTTTTTAATTCCTGCCTGGGTAACATGACATGAATCAAGTGGCACAAAGAATCATCTCTGTCTGGCACTAATGCCTGTTGCACTGGTCACATTGAGCTACTATAGCTTGCCACTGAACTCTGTAAATTTATACCTGAAGTTTCAAATCCAGCTCAGCATCAATCCATGCTAGCTGAAATATGATAATAAAATACTTGATACTTTCATTAATACTGCTAGTTTTTACTGGTGTATGGAGAACTTAGGGTGGTGACAAATTCTACGACATATAAAGAAGGAAGAGGAACTCTATGAGGCTGGCCCGGGGTTTGATGCCCCACAGACGAGTGTGACAGCAGCGCAGTGCTGGCCCTGAGGGAGTTAGGCCCTGAGGGGCGCTGGCCCTGAGAGGTATAAGGCCGTGAGCGGGACTGCCCGTGATGGTTGCTGGCCCTGAGGGGGTTAGGCCGTGGTGGGCGCTGCCCCGAGGGCCGCAGGCCGGTCCCACGGCGGGCTGGTTCCGCTGGGCCGCGCTGCCCCCTGCCGCCCGCCTGCCGCACCGCCGCAGGGATGAGGCGCTCCCGCGAAGTTTGCCACGCACTCCGGCAATGCGAGAGAAAGCGCTGCTGCCCACCAGCCCGGCGGAGACGATTCGTGCGTGCCTTCCCTGGGGCACACGTCGAGCATCGAAGTGCTTGAGGCTTCCCAGCTGTTCTTCTGGGATCTGAGGATCTGGCTGTTTGAACTCCTGTCGTGCTAGCTTCACCTACTGATTCTAATGAAGTCACTTTGTGTCCTTAGCACAGAGTAAGACCTTTAGAGCCAGTCTGATCCCAAACACTGCAGCACATTGGAGTACTCTGGAATATGGATTCCTCCCTAACATCTTTTTCCCTTTGTGTCATTTCCCCTTTGTTCCAGCTTTTACTCTTTCAAAGGTTATTTCAAGTCTCCCTTTTTTCTGCCAATATTTTTTTCTTCTCTCACCTTTTCATCCAAATTTTTTTACTCCTTTCTCATATCTGGCAGGTTCAACATTCCCCCCTCCCTTCTTGAGAAGGGTTTGGAGCTTTGCAGATTTAAAGCCAGAGAACACTGTGATGGGTTTAGTCTGGACCATACAACTTCCTTCAATTAACTCCTTGAATTACTGTATGTCTTTCCGAAACAAAATAGAATTATATTTATCTAGTCTTGGCACCTTTTTCCCATGCAGTATCTTTGGTAGCTATTTGAAGAAGTCTTTCAGCAGCTTCCTTTTTTGCCATGTTGACACTTACCTAAATTGAGATAATCCTTCAGCTTCTCGGTTTCATGCACTTGCAGCTCTCCTGCATTTCTCAGTATCCTCACAGCATGCTTTTTTTGACTCAGCACTTCAATACCCCTCAGAACTCCTCTCTCCCGAGCTTTGAAGTTTTTACAAAGTGTCATGTGTGATTGCCAGGTCAGTTTTTCTCCTCAGCATTAGGAATCTTTTACCAATCTGGGACCTTTTCCTGTGAAAGACTGACTCACTAAATTTGCTAATAAATGGTTATACTAATGCTAATAAAAGGTTGTACTTTTCATCCAGATTCTCCTTGCTTGCACTGGCAAGACCCACGGCCTGTAAGTCATGATCCCTTTCTTATGGCACTTACAATGAGTAAAAATTGGAGCTCTTTTCCTCCATACTCCAGAGAACTAATAGTTTTCTACCTAACCAACCTAAAAAAAAGCTTTTTTTGAGTCTTTATAATTCCCCGTCTTTTGAAATGCTTTTTTGCTTGCTTTTACCCATTTATCTCACCTATGCCTCATATTTGTTTAAAATATAACTGCTTATTGAGATAAAAACATAAAAACAGACAATGACTAGAGCTGTAAAAGGCCTGGTACTATAGTTAAAATATTTTTCAGGTAACTCAACCAAAATCAATGTGTTTTCATGACACAGTGGGGGAGAATGGGGCCTCAAAAAGCTCTCTGGGCATTGCAATTCCTTTTGGAAATGAAGACAGCCCAGGTGGCTGTTGGAATTTCTGAGGTTATGATAAGGAGTACTTTGTAAAAGCCATTAAGGTCAGTAAAAATTCAAAAATTATTTCTACACTCTGTTTTACCTTAAAAAAACAGAGAAGCCCTCAGAAAATGTTTAAAAACTGGGAAAGGGAAGCAACAATGTTACCCTGATTTTCTCTTTCCACCATTAAAATACCTGTTCATGTGACCATGTCCGTTCTGAGCCGTCCTTCACACAGATGTCCAGCCTCAGCTCAGTCCCCGTGGCTCCGTGTTTGCTGTCCACACACAGGTTGGCTGCCACGTTTCGAATCTGCAAAACCAAGCAGCAATATTAAACTGGGCTGCAGAATTGAGCCTAGGTTAGGAGTTTAGCTCTGAAGACTTGAGACTGACCATCAGTTACATAAAACTGGTAAGATTTACTTTTTACAGGGTAGAGAGCCATGTCCTGGAATGAACTACTCTTTTTAGGAGCAGCTTCAGAAGAAACAAAGTTTGAGATATTCTGCTTAACAAATGAAAGGTAGGTCTTACGAAATATCTTCACAAAAAAACCTCAAAACAAAACCTAAGAGAAAAGGAGTCTGAGAAGTTCAAAGCTTGTCTGACTGCTTCTTCCATCCTATCAGAGCAAGAGAAATCAACAGTATTAGAAGGAACTGATTTCTGCATGAGTCTTTCCCAGGCATGGGAGCAGGCCGTATGCATTAGAAATTCAGGCATGGCCTGCTCCAATCCATGCTCCTACTTTGACACAATAACACCATTGTGGATAAGGTCACACATTACTCCGTGAAGTGCAAAAAATTAAAAAGCATTTAACAAATCTGCACTGAAACTTAGGCTTTTAAAAAGTACTTAACAAATCTGTACTGAAATCTATGCTTACCCAAGGAGGCTCCTCCTGCATGCCTGCTGCAAACATTGCAGTGTAACTTGTTCTTAAAAGTAAAATCTTGTTCTTGAGGCTGAAGCAACTGAATAATAATTAATCTGTGACTATCAGTCATACCAGTTATGTACTACTGCTGGTGTGTAGATTTTCTTTGAACCATTGGGTTGAAAAGTAGATTTGCCCACTGCCAGCAAAAAGAGCAAAATCCTAACTTGGTGTTGCAAATCCATGCACATTACTCTTTGAGTACCTTAGCTGGACTAGTTAAAAATCTTTTAGACACTTCCATAATGAAAAGGATTTCTTAAAAAAACTTACCCTTTCAATGTGATGAACAGAAACTGACTAATCAAAGTGCATGGAAACACACACAAATTCTAAATGTCTAATATGGAGAAGGCAGGTGTATATTTTGACATTCTGGATGCTACTTTGATCCTTTTTTAAAAGAAAGCTAGATGCCGAATGGAGATATAATTGAGTAGTCATTTGTGCTTTTTCATGAGAAAAACTTTTGAAGTCACTGCTGTTGCCATAATATGCCAGACAAATGTACACACTTCCACTGCATACCTCACACACATCCTAAGGATGGAAAACTCAGCATTGCACTAAACCTTGCAAGGAAGGGAAATCCTTGTGCATGCAAGACACATACCAGAGCTACTCTGCTCTTTTTATGACTCTGGAGGAGTGGGATCGAGTCTGTTAACCATGATCAAGAAAGATTTACACAGATGGGAAAGCAACAGGTAGTGAGAAAATGTAAAAACTGTCACTCTCAGGAAAGGTTTCAGTAGGTACATTTGTTTAGCTTAGAAAATTGCAGACTGGGCAAAAGATGGGGGAGCATCAGTTCGAACAATTGCCTCCAGAACCTTTGATCCTTCACCAGAACTCAGAGAAGCACTTAAAAAAAAAATTGGACCAGCCCAGTCCTAGGATATTTTTTCTTTTTTCAATACAATAAAAGTTGCTAAAGATGAGGTAGAATACTACCAGTTCATACACACAACCAGATACAGAAATCCAGCACTGGGCAGTCCCACAGTAAAAAAGATGAAAGGTAATTAGTTCTCAACAACCTTCATTTTCATATCACCCAGTAAAAGAGGCAGGAAAGAATAATGAGGGGAATGGAATTAAATGTCATATTTTTAAAGTTTCATATGAAATATCTTCTCCAAGTATAATTTCTTTTGGAGAATGTTCAATCATTTCTCAATATACTTAAATTTCCATTGTACAGATAAAGATTTCTGGTCTAATAGAAAATTAAATGATACATCAGTTCAGTTCTTACAGCATGCAAGTTAATTAAAATGGAGCTGCTAACAATTGCCATTAATAATTGGGTATATTTATGTGATTCAGAATTGTAAAATGACAGTGAATACACTCCACATCCAATTAATGCTTATTGCATTAAAAAGCTTCCATAATTTTGTCTTGATGGCATTGCTCCATCCCAGTCTCTGTCATTTAGACTGTGCAGTAAATGTGTTCAGTCCATTTCTGGAAAAGACTTGAGCTGAAGCTACATTTAGTTGCTTCACTACTGGAATCTGTCTCACGTTCTTTATTTCCTCCCCTCTTCCCTCTGCTCCTGAAAGGTTTGCTTGAGTTAGTTTTTCCTCTGGTTTTTTTGTAGCTTACATGTTAGCTCGTCCTTTTTTGTCTTGTCTTTTCAGCTGCAGAGGGGTCATGGTTTGTTTTTTGTTTTCTTTTTGTAATAAGGCAATTCAGTCAAGTCTGTGCTTTTGTTCTACGGTGCATCTGTGTGGCCTTGGCAGTTGCTAGAAACTGAACTCAGCCATCATGCCAGAGCCAGAACCACGGGGAACATTCTGCCAAGCATCAGCACCACACAGCCTGCAAATTCCCTAAGATGCTTCCACGGACAAAGGAAGGAAAGCAGAAGCATAGGGCTTTTCTTTTTCTCATTTATACACCACTATGCTTTTGAACTGTCTTGGCTCCAGTCACACAGCACAATGGATTTAGGATTTTTGAGGTTGTGAGTTACAACTAGAAAACAAATAGCTAGTGATACTAACATGTTTCCAAAATTCCTATTTGTGCAATTGTAAGACAAGGGATGGACAGGAGACAGATTTTATCAGCCATGCAGGTAGGGCATTGAATTGCTACATACAAAACATTTTTGTTCAGCCTTAAATGCCATCATTTGTAGACACAGATAAGAGAAAAGGAAAATCATGCTTCCAAGGACTTTGATGTATGGACTGACAAGGATGGTTAGTGGTGACATTAAAGACTGTTTCAGAATTAAACAAATTCTGACAAAAGCACAGGATGCTATCTCTAAGTCATTATACATACTTAGTTCTTGAAATGCCATCCTAACTCACGATGGGCACTGTAGTCCTTACAGAGAGCAGACGAGGTGCAGAAGCATAAAGAATATAGCTTCCTAGAGCCCAGCAGTTATACTGACCAATATTCTTTGATAATTCTAAAACTCTACAACTTTTCCCAAGCAAATGAGCTGGTGCAAGACTTGCTGTTGAGTTAGTAGCTGATGTGCTGGCTTCCTGCAGCCTTGTCTTGCCTGAACTGGAGCCAGGCTGTCACCCAGGTACACTTCAGCCTTCAGGGAGGGGTGAGCTGGAGTGGGAGAGCCAAACTCCCAGGGGTTGTGGGAGCTGCCTTGCATGCTCATCATGACATGAAACTGTGCCAAATGCAGAAAGAGGCAAAGTGTAGGGATCTAAAGACAACTGAATATTCAATATGGTCACCTGTGAACAGTAACTGTGGAGATGGTGTTACGACAATCCTTAGGGATACAGCAACAACAGAAGTCCCTTGTGCTATCACTTTATATAATACTCTTCCTAAATCTGATTTAATGCCTTAATTATGAAAATGGCTTTAACTCTTAGAATACATTAGCAATATTCATTTATGTTACTTTTTTTTTCTTTGAGCAGCACTTAGAGCTAGTTTTAGTGCACTGCTTACATTCCCAGATAACCCTAAGGGCCATCAATGTCTGTGGATCAAATAAGGAAAAATGAGCCACTTCTCCTGTCAACTGATACACAGTAATTTTAGAAGTATTTATCCTTTGTGTGAGCCATAAAAAAGAAAAAGCCAAAGGTAAAGAAGTCATGCACTGCCAAAAACCTCACTGAAGAAACATAGGACTCTTATTCAGTGTGACATTGATCCTGATAAAAGAATTTGAACAGTCCAGCTGTGCAGCACTCAGTCTGTGCAGGGTGGGGTTATATCGCTTTTGTACAACAGATGCGTGACACTTGCTGGGCTCAGATTGACTCATTAAGGGTATGAGGATGACACATTTAAAAAAAGGAAAATCACCGAAAGAGAAGTTAGTGAGTTCTTAGCCTTTCATCTTTTTTCAAATGTGCCACTTGACTTTATGTGCGACATTTTCATGTCAGTGCTGTAAAACAGTTCTGTAAAATCCATGAGTTGGGGCTGAGAAAGGAGTACACTCAGGTTCTACAGCTTAGCACTGCTGCAGTGACTGAGACACTTCCTCATTAAATTACTGAAGTTCATGTAACAGCAAGTGAAACCAAGATTAAATAATTCTCTTTTGACTGAGTAGAACAAGTTTTTTGCACCACCTTGACTATAGAACTCATGAAATCTAAAATAAATGACAATGTCTGATATTATATGATTGATTTACTGTAAAATGTATTTTCAAAGATAGTGGAAGCTGTGATATCTGCACAATATATTCATGCTGGATCACAGCTTGTAGATTCATGAGTACTTCCTAAGAAAACACCTCATGTCCACTTCACACCTATTGTTTTAGGCAGTAGGACTTCAAATACATATTACAAATAAACTGTTCTGTTGTAGAAAAAGCATGGGATGGGTATTATTGTTTTCAACTGGTATTTGACTTACCAGTTTATTTAAAAGAGTAAGACAAAACCTAATTGAACTTTCCTCTTTTCCACAGTGGCAAAGAGTACAATTACCTCACTCAAACACAGAACAGGCAGTCTCACTAACCTTTATCTGTCTGGATTTGCTGTTACATTGCTGTACTGCACATATTTCAGATGTTACAAGGCAGAACAGATTATCAAGGGTATGTACACCCTGCCAGCTACAAGGACAAAAGGCACAAACACACATAAGAGAGAAGGCCATGAAAAGTGTAGTAAAAAAGATTGCTTTTTGTTTTCCAAATGTCCTTTCTTTCTATCATAAACAGATTTTTTCGAGAAATGTAAGAGTCAGATTTTAAATAAATGTGTATGCAAAAGAAGAGGAGCTGAGCAGAGGCTGTTTATGGGACGCCTGCTTTCACACCACATGCTTTTACTAGCTAGATATCAAAATCCTAGAGCCAAACTTGCCTGTGTACTTCATTGTTTACTCTTTCTCAGACTGGCATAGGCAAGCAGATGTAAAGTATTTCCAAATGGAAGCAGAGAGGGTACTAAATGACAGTCAGTGTTGGCACAGACTTTTGGTGTGTATAATTAGAAAGGTTTCTAGAGCTGTGTGATTCTTACAAAGCAGTAACATTACAGTCTGCTTCCCTCTTTCAGCTTCTCACGGCCATTGACCTTCAAGGTTTTTCAAGGTCCAGCAAATTAATTAAAACTGCACAGGAATGTGACAGTCTCAAGAAAAACAGGTGAAGTAGGGCTGAAAGTTCTCTTCCTGTTATTTTAGAGAAAGTATGTTTTAAATAAAAAAGAAAATCTTGGGTCTTCATATCCTTCCTAAGAACTTAGTAAATGCTTTTAAGGCACATATTTCACAGCATGGATATGATTTTGATTTACTGTTAAAAATACTTGGGTTTTTGCAGATATTATGTTAATATTGCTGTGAAAAGAATGAATACCTGAATCACAAGCTCCTCCTCTTAGACCCTCTTGATTGAGTTAAGGATTGTCCAGCTGGCCAGAGAAATTACACATTTCCTGATCCCAGTCCTCCAAGGACACCCATGCATACAAGTGAAAGATGGTGAAGGAAGATCACAGTAGCAGTCACAGCAATCTGATCCAGCCTGACTTCTACTGATAAATTCCTTACCTCTCAGTACACATTAATCTCATAAAGTGTGGGCAGCAGGACCAAAAAGAAGAAACTTTAACAAAGGAATTCACTACTGCCAAGAAGTAGCAAACAGTAAGACACATATAAATTGGAGTTTTTTTTGAACATCTGAAACTGATAGCTTATAAAGAAGAATTAAGGATTGCTAGTACCAAAGAAAGTTATTTTAAATAACTATAACTAAATCACTATGAGGTAATTTGCCTTTCTAAAAAGAAATTCTGGAGAATAGTAGAGGTAACTATGTTTAGAAGTTTATGATCCAGTCTTGACCACTGGGAATATACAGACTTGTGTCTGACCTTACCAAATGTTTTGGTCAAAGTTTCAACTTCACCCTCTGGTTTCAAATATGAACGTTAATTTTCTGACAGCCCCAAGAATATCTCCCAAAAAATCAGAGAAGGCTGGAACTCACAGTACAGATATTCCTATGGGTTTTTAAAAAGTAGCATGATACACTGGAAGAGTGAAGCCTTCTTTATATATCTTAATGAACTGAGAGGAAAAAGCCCTCTGCACACGACCTATCCATGGAGTGAAGCTGCTGTAGTTCTTGGGGGCAAAGGCCACAGCAATTTTTCAGTGCAACAAAGGAAGTAATTTCCTCTCCTGGCACTCCATGTGTTCTCATTTCTTCTGCACAAAACAAACTGTCAAAGCAAGGTTTGCTACATCTCTGGTCTTCAGAGAGGTCTGAATGCAGAATATCTTAGATCACAGGTGGAAATTTGCAGCTGGCTGTTTCCTCAGCCCCTGCTTTGGAGTGATGCTCAGATAGTGGCTTCTCTTTTGTGGTCTCTCCCTCTCCTCATCCATCAATGGAGAAATTGTATTAGTCTGCTACTGGTACTCAGTGATGACAGCACTTACAGAATGCAGAGAACAGCTGAGCAAAATCAGTTGTTTTAAAAGGAAGTATCCAGGCCTTGCTTGTCACATTTCACATATGAGCAAACCTAATTCCATCTGCACACAATTGTCTTTGTAAGGACAGGAAGAGGTATACCAGTAGAGGGTATACCTGGTATACCATACCCAAGCAGTGACTTCAGACCTCCTTTTTACTAAGGTGATTCTCTGAATCTAATATCTTCTGCAGCATGCAGAAAATGCTTGTCCTCATTGTTCATACATCATATGTCCTGTACACGCAAAGATGTAATGAGTTACAAAAGCAACACTGACAGTTCTAAGACAAGATAGTTTCTCATTTTAATGAATAGTCCAGGGATTGTTTCAACCACTGTGAACTTCCTTAATAACACTACTTACCACCAGCTTTACTCTGATTTAATAATTTTAATTTCCTACAATCTAAAATGTTAGATTCACTTAAATTTGATCTATTCCTCACCTCCCCCCAGGCAGCAGGTGGTGGCTCCACAGGAGGGTAATATTTGGGGACATCCCAAGCCACTGCAGCCATGAACCACTTGAAATCTTTACACTTGAGGTGCCTGCGCAGCTCCTTCTGGGCAGAGATGTCACCAGTGGAGAGATGTCTGTACTCAGGCCGTCGCTGGTAAATGTACTCTGCAAACTCGTCCATCCACGTCTCGGCCACTCGCTTCAGGTTCTGCGTGGCACAAAAAAGAGTAAACGTTAATTTCTTCATGTTTTCAGTGACTGACATTCATAGCAGGGAAAATTTTAAACAAAACAAAACAAGAGATCAGCATTCCACACAATTTTTAAGCTTAGCTGGTCTCATTTCTCAGTCTTAAAACCTGGAAAAGTTCCAGTAATCGTATGCTATCTTCATTACAGTGTTGAGCAAACACTACAGAGTATTAAGTACTCTGCTTTCCTGCTGGCTCTGTGAGAGACAGTCTTCTGTCTGTTGAGCATCTTATTTTCCTTCACATTCTTTATGATTATTCTTCATACGGGTTTTTGATCAATGATGGATGTTGAACAGAAATTTCCATTCAGCTGCTTGCATTGGTCCCTGTTTTTTCCCTGATAGTACAAACCTGCTTATATGGAAGAATGGCTCAAATCCTTCCTTCTGATGTATTTCACTTTGCATTTGAAAGGCATCTGTATTTCAATCTGTCATAATACTGCTTCGTCACCAAGCAATTCCTACCTAAATTTTAGGGTCAGGTCTTACAAGTGAATGTTTGAGGGCAAGCAGCCCTGAAGGGGAGCTGATCCGAAGAAAAAGACCTCTTGGGACAGGAGCCACAACAACCTGTGGCTTTCTGCATCCACCCATCCTATCAACATATCTAACACTATTTAGGTTCCATGAAACCCAGTTCTGGATGTGTTTCACAAAGTTCCTTTTTGTTGGCATTTTATAGGAAACAGAATTACCCATTTTGCTGCATAAGAATTTATTCAAATTATAATTAATTAAATTAGCTGCCTCAAATTATACAATAAAACAAACACCATTGCAAAGAAAAATTCTGGTTAGACTGAAGAGATATTGTTATTTACTGCCAAGAAGGGGGCATTTTTTTCTACAGTTTTGATTGTTTTTAAAATTCCTCCTGCAACTCAATCCACACAAATTTATATGCAGATGTTGTAGTGGAGTATGGGCTTGCTCTATTCTGTATTTCCACAGCTGCCCAATAACCTTTTATCCCACCAACAAAGCAACATCTCTCTGGATAACATTGAGACACTAGGATGTTCTTATTGCTTTGTAAAAACAAGATAATCAAGTTTTATAATACTCTCTTTATAGAACACTAACTGCAAAATGCTGAGATTCACTCTGTAATAAACTGGAGGACAACATACATCTGATTATCATCAACATAAGGTAATGTTTCTTTTCAGAACATTCTCTGCATCTAAGTAAGCCAGATTCATACTCTGACTTGCCTTCAAGATTCACTGGAAAATTCTTTTGCTGAATTTTATTAATCCATGTAAACTAAATGTCCCTGAACTAATAAGGCTTATCTGAATACAAAGACAGCAAGACACAGAACAAAGGAAGTACTTTTAGCTGACACTGCAAGATAAGTTTCTATGTGCTTTCTCCCTGTGAAGCAAATATGTTAAACCTGGAGGGATAAAGCAAGTAACATTAAAGCAGTGTAAGAATTCACAACACTCATACCATTATTCAAAAATGGCTTGTGCCCCATGTAAGTTTGACTTGTGTTGTAATTTCATGAAGACCTAAATAACTTTACCAGAAATTAGAATTCAGGAATAGGAACTGGGTAGGACAAGGCAAACCAGAAAAAAAATCAATCTAAATGACAATCTCACCTTTCTGGCAGAAAACCTGTAACACAGGGATTTTCTGACAAGTAAAAATACTGTTTTGTATTGTAATACTATTTTGATGAGATTTTGTACATGAGGCAAAAAAAAAAAAAAGAGATTAGGAACATTAAACAAAAAGCCAAAATAATGAAAATACGTGTGATTTCTAGCATATCTTTCACTGCAATGCTGCATACCTCATTTGCTACAATGCAAATGCAGTTTAGGACTGTTCTATAATACACTTTTCTGCAATCGCTTCCTCTGATAGGCTATTTTCCTATTTAAAAACCATACTATAAAAAGAGCCATACAGTAAAAAAAATTATCTTAGGAAAGAAAAATTCAAGGTAAGTCTTGCACCACCCCACCAATATTAAGAGTAGTCTCTGATGGACTTTTTTCTTTAGTTACTTGGCTGCACTAAAAGGACTGCCTCTGCTTTAGATGATTGTTACTGATAAAAAATGAGTCCAACAAAAATCTTGATATTATACCTGGTCACTAACTCAAAATTCTAATTCACCAGTCAAAAACTTTTTTTTCCCAATAACACCTTTATAACTGTTTGGGTTTCATGTGTGTTTGTGTGTAAACCCACCAAACATTGTATTAAAAAAAAGAGTCAGTTCTTCCCACCATTTCCCCCATTATCACTTTGGACAAATCTATTTAAAACTTTGCTTCCCTGTTCTTCCAAGACTATTCTTTCCATCATATGCTAAAAATCGCCTGTAATGAACTTGTATATTATCCTTACTATGTTTACACACTGATATCATAAACCAAACCTTCATGACGTAGTCCTCTGAATTTCAACAGGTTTGTTTATAAAAATACAAACTCTTGATTTGCTAGCTCTAAATCTTCAGACTACTTATGAACATGACCAAAAGTAACACTGTGTTCTGGAGTAGTGAGAAGCTGTTTCTGAGGCAAGCACTCAGCATCTAAACAATTTAGTTTTAAAGAGGTCTGTTGACCTCAGTTAGCCCGGGTTAGCATTTCTTATCTTTATTACCACTATACAAGCTCAGAAATCACCATGCTTCCCTTTAACATAAATATGTCCAGACAAGTAGTAAAACTCCGAATACTTGAACGCAGTCAGGAAGAGCTGCTGTACTGAAAGCTGGTTTGATGCAACCTTGCACAGAAGAGGCAAACATCATTTACATTCTTATTTAGAATGCATGAATCCAGCATGTTCCTGGGGCAAAAATACAGGCTGTCCAAGACGACATGGGTGAACTTGTAAGCTGAAAATCCCCATTCTGTGGCTGTCTAGCAGCATGGTAAATTGCAGAGAACCTCTTGGGATCATAACTCTTCTCTGCAAATAATGGCAGGGAGCTGCTGGGCTTTTACTCATCCCATCTGAGGAGCACAACCAAAATGAGAGCCCTCATCTCTGCGCAATTTAGGCCTACCAATCAAATGACTTACTGCAAGGTAAGGATGTGATTTCAAGTCCTTTACAAGTCTTCCAGAGGTGCCATTCCCATAATCTGCATGGATGTCTGACATAGTGGATGGAGGAAGGAGCATGGTCACTTCCTCCTTGCCTGATCTGTAGGTGAGGATAGATACAATCTGAGCATCTCATATAAGCCCCACAAGTGGGAATGATTTTGAATAGCTACCCAATCTTGACAGAGTCTAGCTGTAAACCAGGTTTTAAGCAGTTTGATTTTGATATGATTTTACTCTGTGTGTGTATACTGCCACAGAACTTGCATGTCAAGGAACTTTAAGAGACTACCAGATTAGGTTGCATTTTGTGAATGCCTTACAGCATCATTTAAGCACTCATTTAATTTTCATCATCATAAGACAGTAAAGTTTCACAGTGAAACTAATCTTCAAACCATTTAGAGTCAACAGGAATTAGATTTGAATAGTCTTGATTTCTGTCTCCTGTTACTATTTATGTAATTTTCTACAGAAAATTCCTTTAAATGCCAGTTTCTCAAATGGCATCAAATATCACTATAGGAAGAACCAGTTTTGGCATATCTTTGTGGTAGATCACTCTTGCTTGGATTCAATCTGAAAATCTCATGTAAGTGCATGTGGAAAGGAAAAAATGAAAAACAGAATCATAGAATCATTTAGATTTGAACTGACCTCAAAGATTATTGAGTCCAACTGTTAACCCAGCACTGCCAAGTCCACCACTAAACCATGTCCCTAACAGACACATCTACTTGTCTTTTAAATACCTCCAGGGACGGTGACTCAACCACTTCCCCGGGCAGCCTGTTCCAATGCTTGACAACATGTTTCTACAGCTGAAAATGGCGTAGCTTAACTTGGTTGACAAATTCATTGCAAGGCTACAGATGTCCAGATTGGTTACTCTTAATAGAAAAAAAAAAAAAAAGGAAAAAATTAAATAAAAACATATAAATGAAGATCAATTAATTATTAATTAGTTATATGAATTGACACACAAAATAAAGAAGTCATAGGGACTCTAAGTGGACATCTGAGGAGCTTGAGAATAAGTAAGGCCCAGTGGTATTTCAGTAGATGCATGTTTCTATATGCTAGGTTGTAACAGTGGTCACAAAGAAACTGTGAGATGAATACAGCAGTAACAGCAAACACGCTGAGTCATTAGCTGTCATCAGTTGCTCATTTACACATTCTTGATATCATTTTAATCACTGTTACAATTTTACCCTCTGGTAAATTCTTTACCAGTGGGCTTACATTTAGACAAGTTTTATTTAAGTTTATGTGAACTCGCACATTTAAGACTGTGATTTTGCTTTGTATTTTTACTCAACAATAGTCTACAAGACAGTAAGTTACAGTGTCACTGATACATGGATGTCATGGTTTAACCTCAGATGACAAGTAAGCACCACACAGCCACTTAGTCCCCCTTAAAGGGGTGGGAGAGAGAATCACAAGAGTGAAAGTGAGAGAACCCAAGAGTTGAGATAAAGACAATTTAACAGGGAAAGAAAAAACTGCATACAAGCAAAGCCATTCACCACCTCCCATGGGCAGGCAGGTGTTCAGCCATCTCCAGGAAAGCAGGGCTCTGTCGCGTCTAATGGTGACTTGGGAGGACAAACACCATCACTCTAAATGCCTTCCCTTCCTCCTTCTTCCTCAGCTTTGTATACTGAGCATGATTCCATATGGTCTGGAATACCCCTGTGGTCAGTTGGGATCAGCTGTCCTGGCTATGTCTCTTCCCAGCTCCTCACCTTGCTTGCTGGGGGGGTAGTGTGAGGTGCAGAAATGGCCTTGACCCAGTGCAAGCCCTGCTCAGCAGTAAGGAAAACATCTCTACATTGAAACAGTTTCCAACACTAATCCAAAACACAGCCTCATACTAACTACTCTCAAGAAAATTAACTCTCTCTCAGCCAAAGCCAGCACAAGCAGACTTCAATAAAAGAGTTTAAATCAACTTGACTGGAGAAAGAGAGAGACAAATGAGGACTTCTGCTCTTGAAAAAAGAAAATTTTTCATGGGCCATTTTGTTCAGTGAGTAGGATAGATACATCTCTGTAACCAAATGACTGTCCCTTTTCTAAGTGTGTAAGATCACCTGTCATTTTCAAGAGACGTGATGTTTCTTAGTGAGAAGAAAACAGACACTGGCCATGAGAATGGAACAGCAGGGTGAGACAGGGACATGTCAAAGGAGAGGTCCATAAATATTAGCTTTAAGCAAAGTTTAACTGAATTAGTTCCTCATATGAGAGGAGCAGTTGCTCATTTTGTCACTGTGGCTAGTGTGCTGGCTTGAGATGACAGCACTTGTAGAGAGCTATACTGTGAGCCAGCACACCTCCATCCTCTAGGTGCATCTTTTCCAGATAACATTTTAGATGCAGCAGTTGGACTAATTGAACAATGTAATTCCTGTTAGTTTCTCCAGATGTTCTAAAGATTTTTATCAGGTGTCACTAAAGGAGCACAATGGTTCTATTGTTTGTTCCATTTCACCTGCATAACCTGTTTTTTCTTCTTTTGTGTCTATATCACTGCATGAAACTGACCGTGATCTCAATCAATAGACTTTACTTTTGTCAATATTAAACTACAACTGGAACATTTGAAACCTGTAATGGGATCCTATTGTCCTGCATTTAGTCTGAACATTTTCCAGGAAGCTGAATGTCACCAGATGGCATTCGTCACATGAGCCAGGACAACAACAAAATCACTTTCAATTACGCCAATCAAATACAAATCACCACAGCATGTCTGAGGCCTGACTATATTTTGGTTGTGAAATGTAAGAGGGAATATTACTGTTTACTTGACAAGAATAACACAACAATCTTGGTAACAACTGATATTAATCAGTCAATCTCTTTTTCTTCCTAGTAAAATTTTAGTGGGATTATTTTCACCTCACCTACATCATCTTACTAATTTCAGTTTTTCTATTTTTGTTTGGTGAAGCACAATATTGTTGCTACTTCAAAATGGGTGCCCTGTTTACTTCTAAAAGCAGTTGTACTTAATTTGGTTGGAAATAATATAATATACAGTTTGTTTTACACAAAATGTATTTAAAAAGGGATCTATCCAGTGAAGACAACTCTATGTTCCTCTGGAATATGGGCAGCATATTATTATAATGAATCATCACAAAGAAGAGAACAAAGTATGACTGGAGGATCTTATCCAACAAGTATGGATTAATATGCCAGAAGCAGCAGGGTACAAAACTCCAGAACACTCACAAGGAGAAAAACGATACCCTCAGTTTTGTGCAAAGGTCCTTCCATCAGTGTCACAAGACAAGGGTTACCATTTCTGTGTATTTCTACAGCAGAAAAATAATAAAACATTTCCTGGTACCTAACCACAGTCTTGTGATGTTCAGGTTTCAATACTTCAACCTGCCCAAATCAGTTAAGCCTCAATGAAGGGATTTCATACCTTTCCCCTTCTCCCCTAACTGCCTTTTAATTTACACAGTGGTACTGTTTGTTAATATTCCCCCTTCCTGGGTATCTTGTTTTGGTTCTTTTCACATAACTGTGTTTAAAACTTAACTGGGTTTCATATCAGAAATATTTATGTAAAAAGCCTCAAGAATCAGCAAAATCCAACCAAATAAAGATATGTCTGCAAGCATAAAAGAAATGTGTCTGCATGGAAGATAGTATTCTAACTAGGTGACAAAGTTGGTGTGGTATATAAATAAATCTTCTACGAGTTAGCACAGCTGGCAGAGAGGCAAGAGCCTATTTATTTTCAGCCAGTAGTCTGCAAATACCTAGAACTAAAATTCCACAGACATCATCTGACAACAAACAGGATTCCACTCTATAAAAGTTTGCATCTCCACCAGGTACACAAAAATAATAATTTTAAGATCTGTGCATTGGAAAATATAAAACCTTCTGCTCACGTGAGGCTAACCTGCAGAGTTTGGGGGCAGGGATGTTTCTAGTCCTAGTGAGGATGCTGCCTGCTCCCAGCTCTGTGGCTGTAAGGGAGCTGCGGAACACAGAATGACACAACAAGGACATCTACACAAATTTGCTGGCTACTGCCATGCTTGTGTTACACATCCATACAGACCACAGCCCACCCCTGCAGCTGAACCTGGAAGAGTTCAGGGGTTTGACTCCAAACAGATTTATTTAGCCTTGTAACTTGGATTCCAGAGTTACCACCATTTTGATGTAGGTATTGTCCAAAAAATATCTAATTCTCCATCTTCTTTGTGATGTTTTTGGATAGCTACATTGTCTATCTCATTGTATTCATTAACATAAGAGCAAAACTTCTATTCAGATTGGAAAAAAACAAACAAAAAAAACCCACAAAAAAATTACTTTGCCTTTTTTGTATTCAAGGATTAGAAGATCAAAGAATCACAGAATGGGTAATGCTGGCAGAGATCACAGTGGGTCATCTAGTCCAGCCTCCCTGCTCATCCCAGAGCACATGGCATCGGATTGTGTCCAGTTGGTTCCTGAACATCTCTGGTGAGGGAGACTCCACAATCTCTCTGGACAATCTGTTCTGGTGCTCAGTCACCCACACAGTAAAGAAATTCTTCCTCAAGTTCAGCATGAATGTCCTGTGCATCAGTTTCTGCCCATTGCCTCTTGTCCTATTGTTTGGCATCACTGACCAGAGCCTGGCTCCATCCTCTTGACACCCTCCCATCAGACACTAACAGACATTGATGAGGTCCCCTCTCAGCTGTCCCTTCTCAAGGCGGAACAGGCCCAGCTCCCTCAGCCTGTCCTCATAAGAGAGATGCCCCAGCTCCTTAATCATCTTTATTGCACTCTCCAGAAGCTCCATGTCTCTCTCATCCTGAGGAGCCCAGAACTGGACACTGCACTCCAGCTAAGGTCTCACCAGGGCTGAGTAGAGGTGCAGGATCACCTCCCTTGACCTGCTGGAATGCTCTTCCTGGTGCACCCCAGGACACCACTGGCCTCTTGGCCACAAGGACGCTGCTGGCTCATGGACAGCTTGGTGTCCACCAAGACCCCCTGGTCCTTCTCCACAAGCTGCTTTTCAGTAGCCCAGCTTCCAGCCTGAACTTGTGCCTGTGGTTTTTCCCTCCCCAGGTGCAGGACCCTGCAGTTGCCTTTGTTGAATTTCAGCTGGCTCCTCTCTGCCCGTCTCTCCAATCTGCCCCCTCTGAAGGGCTGCACAGTTCTCTGGGGTATCAGCCACCCCTCCCAGCTTTGTGTCATCAGTGAACTTGCTGAGGAGGCATCTGTCCCTTCATTCAAGTAATTCTGAATGAATAAGTAAGCCAAATAATACTGGGCCCAGTGACAGGCCTCCAGCTAGACCCTGTGGCACTGATTACAACCCTCTGCAGTCTGCCATTCTTCCTCATAGAGCCAGCCCTCTATCCACCTCACTGTCCACCCATCTAACCAACTCTCCTTGAGTTTGCCTATGAGGATATTGTGTGAGACAGTGTCAAAAGCCTTGTCAAAGTCAAGGATAATAATTTAAATATTTTCTTTGGAAAGTACTCTGTTTAAGATCTTAGTTTAATTAATTTTAATGATGAATTTATAAATCTCTTAGTAAAAATATTACAATGGAAACAAAACAGCTGTATTGTATAATAATCATAGTTATCATATATTATAGCAGTGCTGTTCTAAGAAGGTGAATCTTGCTGGATTCCTAAATAATGTGCCTCTTCTAAGCTGATGTTGCACCTGCTTACTGTGGTTGCTGAATCATAACTGACTTTCTGCTACAGTCTTTTGTGCTACACAGGTGATTGCAAAAGTGCCAGCAGTGTTCCCTGAACAGCATGTCACATCTATCCATTCACACTATGGTCAAGAGAAAATGTAGTCATCATCTAACTGATTGTCCTGATTCTTTAATCTGCCTTGAAAAAGAATATAAAATGTTCACGGACACCTCTAAGAAACTCCCAAATACTGTTTGCAGATGGAAAAAAATAGACCTAAACAGTCATTATATTAAAGGAAGCTCTGACAAAATTGCAAATGTGGCCAGAGCACCAGGTGACATAGCTACCATAATTTTCTTTGAAGATCCTTTTTGAAGCCACACAAAAAGGCTGAGACAATGTTTCAGGCGGGAATCTGAGCCCACCTTTACCAGCTGAATTCCTGAACTCAAACTTGTGCAAGTTCCAATTCAGCGACACCATGTGAGAGAAATGTCACTGTGCTTGTGCCTGATGTGCCAGACGATCACGGTGTTGTGGGATGCCATGTCCTGGCAGGCAGGGAGGAATTCAGCTTAAGGTTAGGATTCACCACCCTGCTGGGTTAGCATCCAATTTGAATTTCAGTGGGATTGCCCTTCCCTTCAAAAAGGCCTAATGTGCTAATGTTCTGTGGTAAATCCTAAAAAGCTGTGTAAAATACCTGCAAGAAAAATGAATTCTGTAGATATATTTTGAAACTTAGTTCATCTCTGCATATCCTATGAAACAGTGAGATTTTATTGATGTATTTCTTACAGCTTTTATAGAACCACAAACAGAAAACTAAAGAAAATACATAATAAATTGAGATACACCTAGAAGAAAATGCTAAGAATATTCTTAAGTCTAATTTCATAGATAACTGGCTAAAAGTAAATGGCTTAGCAAGAATTTTTAAAAGGGAAGCAACAATCAGGAATAAAACTAGCAACTAAAATAATCAGTAAAACAATTCAGCAGTTTTTAGGGTCTAGGGGTTTGCTTTCTAAACATGCCTTACCTAAAACAAACAAAAAACCCAGGCAAAATTAGTTATTATTTTCTGCAGTTTTGTGCAGAGATAGACAGGCTTGGAATGAATGAATAATTATGTGGTGCTTCCAGGTTATAAAGTGGAATCAGTGTTGACATCTGCATGCCTATTAATATTTCTTTATTTGCAATTGCCTGTAAATTTAACACTGAATTCTTTCAGAAAGCAGCAATATCTTAAGACATCTTCAGACAAAAAATATTCAGTCTTTTTATCTACATTTGATTGTCAGAATCTGTTTATAAATCTACTATGCATGTTTACTGCTTCCTTTATTTTTGCTCTGCACCACCAAACAGTATTACTAACTGCTTTTTATATGTGTATGCTTTTCCATTTATGTGGGATGTGGCAGCAAACAACATGCATAAATTTTTCAGATCTTGAGTGACAGATAAGATAGAAAATTGATATCATGATCCATACTATTGTGTGTGGTACAATAATGATTATTTAGTGATGGGGAGGTGCAACAAAGTTTTTGACAGGTCTCTGATTTCTGAAAGCATACATGATCCTCATGAAGGGTTACAGCTCTCTAAACAGATACTGAGATTGGTCAAGTGTTACATAGCTGACTGAGACTGTGTTGAAACTCACTGCTAAAAGATAAAGAGAGGTGAAATCCCAAGGGAAGATAAAATGCTCACGCTAAAGATTATGCTTTAAAGGTAAACATAAGTGGAAACAGCTTGAAAGGAAACCCAAACCATTATTTGAGCTATGCCTGAATTTGTCTAGAAGCTCTGTTCTCTTCCTAATTCCAGTCCCCATTTCCCTTGTGTTGGTGCTGGGGAATACAGTGGGAAAATCTATCAACTTTTTATGCAGTATCTGCACAAGGGGAAATTCGCCCTTGATTAATGAAGGCCTCTTGCAACCATTTATAGAATCGGGGTTGGGCTTTCTAGGGCTCATTCCTTTGTGAACTGCATCTCCAATATGCTCCTTTAAACAGTAGAAGATGGAAAAGGATTTTGTAAAAACCTTTGTGGAAACTACTAGGCAGTGAAAAGTACTGCTTTTGGCAGTGGAGATAATATTTCCAGATATTCTTGAGTGTGTTATTCATTATATACTTGAATTAAAAGGAAGTTTTAGATAAAAAACTCGTAAGGCATAGATTATAATCTTTGGATTAAATAACATTTGGAGGATAAAGCAAAAACAGTTGAAATATCCAGGCCACTCCTGTAAATAGTTGCCTGTAATACAATATTATTTTGGCTAACAGCTCCACTTGGGAGAAGATTAATCTGCCCTTGATTTTCTTTTTCTGGCAAGGATGAGCAAAGGACAACATTTTTAGATATAAAATTACACACAATATGACGGGTCAAGGACAAAATTCTCTTCCTTGGTTTGTTATTGAAATAGCCCAAAACACCAAAACATACAGATACTTTTGTGCTCTTGTCAGCCTTGACACAATGCAAAGAATACTGTAGTGGAAAGAAGCCGTGAATCTGAGAATTCCAAGTTTCTTTTAGTGATAACTGTATGTCACAAATCTGCCTAAGTATCATATTTTGGACTGTCACAACGCAGAAAAAACTATCTGTTTTTTGAATGGAAGGATAAGACCCACCACTAGATCTTTTCCCGTAAGTTATAGGGTAATCAGTCTGTGCATGGGCAGAGATATCAGTTTTATAACTGGAAATGTTTTTCAGTAATACTTCATGTGTCATTTATTGAAATCAAGCTCAAATAAATAGTACAGGGAGGCTGCAGGCTGTGACTACCTGATGGTTGTAGGCATTCACAGTGACACCATGAAAACCAGTTAAGTGCTGAACTGTGCAAGATGCCAGTAGTACAAATAGAAATGACTGTATTTTTCTCCTACAGGTAGTGCATGAGACAGCATATTCTGTAATGAGATACTATGTGCTGTAACAGAATAAAACAGAGACTGAGGTTTGAATTTCGTACTTTCAGTTGTGTGTGATTTTTTGCAGAGAATATCATAAATGAAGCAGTTTCATTCAGGCAGTCCAAAAATCTGGATGGGGCAACTCTGACAGGACACAGAGCTATACGTGGGGAAGATATTAATCTCACAATTTAGTCTATAGCTTTTGCCCCCACCACTAATCCCATTACTGAATTGTGTGTCACAGTGTCTACACCGATGCCCTGTTAAGGCAAATTCTTCTTTCTGTCTAGCCAGCTGTCAGGCAGGCAGCACAGGCACCCTCCTTTTTCTGCTGCTGTTAGTACAGCAAGCCTGGTCCTGTGGTGCTGAAACCAAGAATGTCTCCCCCTTAAAGCAAGAAATTCATTCTTTTATTCATACCACATTCTCATTATTAAGAAAAAACTATGATTCATAAAATATTACCCTATGGCAATATGCAGACTTTAATATTAATGCCATTTTATTAAAAAAAAAAATCCTCTAAACTAGAAAAGACTAAACTCAAGCATGAATAAATACTAGTATCTTCCTGGAAGCTACATCTGTGCCCTTCATCTCCCATCTTTTGACATCCTGTGAACATCTCCAGAAAGTTACAGAACATTTTCTCTTGAGCAAAAAGCCCCTCATGGATATGAATGTGTTCAGTAGTCTTTGAGAAATGTCTAGAGGTCTTGTAATTTCTCACTCTCACAGCTCCCAGCTGGCTGTACTCCACAACCAGATTTTACACAATAATCAGACAGTCGCTCAAACAATTGTTACTCAGTCCTTTTGCCTCAGAAAACATCCCTTCCATGAGATTCTGCCTGTTCTGCTGACTGATAAGAAAATGTGCATTCAAATTGGTCCTTCTCATAAAAACTAGGACTGACAACACTGTACAATTTGAGAACTGCAAGCTTTAGGTTATTCCTAGGTTCTTTTGAATCAGCATGAAACGTGCCTCTGTGCCGAGATGTCCAACTCTGTAATTTTAAGCTTCCATTTTATTCTTGGCAATCTTATCTCTGAAAGGCAGAATAACTGCAGTAATTGCACATCTCATTTCAGAAAAATAAAGAAACATTCATTTTCCATTTTAATAGTTTACTGGAAACTGGTTCACAAGGAATGAAGCGACTGATAATGAAGGAAAATGAAAAAGAGCAAGACCCAATTACTCACTCGTGCCAGGCTGGTTCCAGAAGGGACTTTATATGGGACATACTTTCTGTAGATATGTCCAACTCGAGAGCATGGAACATCATACATGCCACCTCCACACATCCACACCTGGAAAGCAGACAGAAAGCAAATGAAAGAATGATTCCTGGAAACAAATGAGACAAAGAAAGCAATTTAACCAATGTATATGTGAAAATACCACATCATTCTGTGGTGACCTCTCCCACATTCATGGTGGCCTTCTTGGCATTCTGGTAACTGGGATATGGTAACATGGCAGACTCTCCCACCCAGAATCTCACTGTGCAAAGGCAGAATATGTTCAAAAGAAAATTATAAAATAGAAATAGGAACAGAAATAGGAATAAATGGAAATAGAAAGGTTTGGGTTGGAAGAGACTTCAAGTTCGGCCACTTCCTTGTGCTTGCCTGTTTGTGTTATGGTGGGTATATCTACCTAGAATTCAGCCTCTAACTGACTGTGCTATTCATACAGTGAATGGAGAAAATAGGAGTTAGTGTGAAGGCTTGAATTACAACGTGATTTAGGTAGCTGCTTCTTATGGATCACTTGTGTATCAGCCCTTATAGTCCCCTAGCAGTTAGCCATAGCATCCAACTGAGACCTGATAATGAAATGTTTGAGGATCTAACCTCATTACAGAGTAAGCCTAAATACACTAATGTAAATGTCTAAGGAAGGCTTCAAACCAAAGTGGCTTTTCCTTAAATTCCACAGACACTGATGTGCAATCAGGTAGAGTTGAGAGCTACTGGGGAAGCTGCTGCTTACCACCTCCCATTACAGAATTGACTAAGGCACAGGAGCCTCTGGACATGTCATCGACTCTCCTAGTGGGGTACAGTTCTCAGGGAGGAAGTTTTCTGGTGGATTGGGAATAGAGATCTAAATGAATGCTCTGCCTCCATGTCAAGATAGCTTATTACCACCCAGAGCAATCTTGCATGTGATCATGCCATGTGGACATGAGGATCATTTTCTTAAAAAATAAACATTTTGTACAATCTGCCTCTTAAATAAACCTTGAAATCCTCACCTGTTTCATCTCATGACAGCTAATTCACTGGGAAACGTGCATAAACATAAGTAAAATATCATAAAAACAAGAGTGTTAAAATAATGTTATTCACTTTTCTAACAATATTTCCTTTGTATGTTACATCATTTGTACTTTTTTAAAGTGGGAATTTCCTTTGTGGCTGTCTTCAAACAACCCAGTGCACCAATGAAAGCACAGACCTACGTTTACTATCTGTTCTTGTTTTTTAAATGGAGGTGTCATTTCAAAGCCTAGACAAATTATTGCTATGATTAGTAAAGGCTTCTTAGCCTTTGAAGAATGGACAGCATAGCAGTGTGACCCAAAGGTCAGCCCCAGCACAAATTTAAAAGACAAGAAAGGAGAAATTTTATACAAATACATACACAATTCTACATATACATATTTAAACACATATATATATTGGCCAGTATTACTTGAGGCAATGAGAGCTGCAGTAGACATATATTGCATTTCCTCTAAAGCAGAAGGGTAACAGTTAAAAAAAAAAAAAGAAACTCCAGTCAGATATGGTGAGGCAGTAACAAGTGGGAGGAAATAACATTGTGTTAGGCTTATATTTGATAGATATAAAACCTGAAAATGCTGTGCTGCATCTGAGGTATGCCATGCAGGGTAATTGAAATGAATCTTGGGCTGCCTTGAAGGGCATTTAGCATCTGCTCCTGTTTATCTTTCAGCTTCAGATGGCATTAAAAGCATTTTTTATACTTTCCTGAGAAGATCAATTCTGGCAACTTTGTCTTTAAAATGTGCATTTTTATGTCACATGCACTAAATACAAGAAATTA
This sequence comes from Illadopsis cleaveri, assembly GCA_013399915.1. Lineage (NCBI taxonomy): Eukaryota > Metazoa > Chordata > Aves > Passeriformes > Timaliidae > Illadopsis > Illadopsis cleaveri. Next base: position 885,854 of record VXBB01022695.1, read on the forward strand.
GGGAATGACTTCTGTGTTAAGTATTACAGACCTCCAGTATACCATGAAAGAAATTCAGGTGGTGTGGGACATTTGGCAAAATTATATCAGAAGCAATGAAACTCTAAGGATTGTTAATGTCTCCTTCTTACAAAAGCAATGAATCTGGTCTGCAGCTGAGATATAAAAAAACAAAGATGAAATCAAAATAATGCAATTCCAGCTTGGAAAGATCAAAAGAGTAGTTTATGTGTCAACTGGAGACTATCTCACAATTTATCTTTATATGGCTCCTTCCAACAGACTGTTGCAAAACACTTTATAGGGATAGTTGAAAGCAAAACGCAGGCATTAACACAAGCTTTAAAAGAAATTAAGCTGTGGTTATGGGGTTTTGTTCCTGACTGGAGATTAGATGCCACAGATGTATTTTTTGGCTCTGTTCTACGGCTCCTGTGGGATTTTGGGTGAATCACTCTCTTTTCACATTACCTCTTTGTCTTTTAAATTGAATTTTGCCTTCTCTTGTGGTTCCCCCACCTTATCTCTCTGGTTTATGAGTGATCCAGCCTGGAAACTACCTGGAAAATGTAAATACTGTGCATGCAAGACTGAGATTCAAATCCATATGCTACACTGTAGTCATAATTACTGCAGTAAGAGACTCAAGATTTCTGAGCAGTGGAGGATGTGTCGCTGGGGAAAAGGAACATAAACATACAGCAAATTATGCAAAGGATTTAGAGGGTACTGAATGGACTTTGGATTAAGCTTCAAAACTAACTGAGAAATATACTGCTGCTGAGAGTCAGTAACAAAACATACACCAGTGAGAGACATTGAAATGAAGAAAAAATGCAGAAGGTAAACTGGGGAAAGAGGAATATAAAGTATTTCATGCAAAGGCAACAACTTGATGCTCTTCATATTGTGCAAGAGAGATGGATTACAAACAGGAGAAATGTATTACAACAGTGGGGCTGAAAAAGTTGTAGAAAATAAGAATATAAAAAATTTATGGGATTTTTCAGTCACTCTTCTTGAAATATAAGCGAAAAGAACAGATTTGGCAGTTGTAGAAAAGGAAAAAGAACAATATTTTCCTGTGAACTTTTATATGCAGTGAGAATGTACCTCTAAACGAAAAAAAAATTTGAAAAACAGGATCACTGACTGCAAGTCTACAGTCAATGAGTTCGCAAATTGCAAAACCATTTACTGGAGGTACAGTGGGACTTCCTGCCAGGAAATATTAAAACTGTACCATGTAAGCTGGGAACTGATGACTGTGGGTATTTCAACAATACTCACCAGCACCTCTAAAATTCTGAGGAAACTGGCAATATTCCACATTTGTCAGTCCTTCATATAGATTACAACTGCACTGACAAGTGGTAATGCTCCTCCACACCCTACCTCCTGCCAAGATTGACAACTGTGGAGGGAATAATGATTATGATGATAAAGAAAGTTATTAAAGAACTTGGAGGTGTGTTTTGGAAAACACGGATGAAGAGAATTTGGAGGATGTATTGGCATGGATAAGGATAAAACAACTGTAGATACAGATGACTACTTTCAAGAGGCTAGGGAGTCACCATGAGCATATTTGTTAAGGTATGATTTACAATGCCTAAGGAATGTCTAGTGCAAAGGACTGCATTGGGTTTGCATGGCCAGGTTTTGGTAGCAGGGGGGCAATTGGGGTGGCTTCTGTGAGAAGCTGCCAGAAGCTTCCCTCAGGCTCAACAGGCCCAATGGCAGCTGGCTCCAGGACAGACATGCCCTCATCCAAGGCCCTCAGCGATGGTGGCAGTGCCTCTGGGATAACAGATTCTTAAATCTGTAAAAATCTCTTAAAAGAGGGAAAACTTACTGCACAACTTTAGCCAGAGAAAAGAATGACAATGTGTGAGAGCACCAGCTCTGCAGACATCAAGGTCAGGGAAGGAGGGGGAGGAGGTGCCCCAGGTGCTGGAGCAGATTCCCTTGTAGCCTGTGGTGAAAACCACGGTGAGGCAGCTGTGTCCCTGCAGCTCCTGAAAGGTTCATGGTGGAGGAGAGACCACAGAGATCCACCTGCTGCCCCTGGAGGACCTCATGCTGGAGCAGGTGAAGAGTATGAGGAGGAAGGAGCAGCAGAGACAACATACGATGAACTGACCATAGCCCCTGTTTCCTGTTCCACTGACAATGAGGAGAAAATAGGGAGTAAAGTTAAGCTTGAGAAGAAGGGAGGGGGTGGGGGGGAAGGTGTTTTAAAATTTGGGTTTATTTCTCATTGTCCTGCTCTGATTTGATTGGTAATAAAATATTTTTCCCCCAGGTCATGTCATCTTTGCCCATGATGGTAACTGGTGAGTGATCTCTCTCCCTCTTCTTATCTTGATCCACAAGCCTTTTGTTATATTTCCTTTCCCTTACTCACATGAGGAGGAAGTGTTAGAGTGGCTTTTCTGGGCACCTGGCATACAGCCAAGGTCAGCCACAAGGACCTTCAGGAAACACAGTACATTAGTATCTTTTGCTACTCTGTGTTGTGGTGATTACTACATAAACCGTGCCTTGTCTAACAGATTTTAATTTAGGATTTCCCAAATCATAGCTTTCCTTGTTATTGTGAAGAGATGCTATTAATCAGGTGAGTTCCAGTGCTTTGCCAGCTTTCACAAGTCTAGCACACACCAAAGAGTACTGTCAGCAAGATATCATACACCTTTTTAATTAAAAAAAATTGATCCTGATGTTGCCAAAAAATAAAATCCTGAACACTCTCTTATGTAAAAATTAATGTAAGAAACTATTATATGAAGAGGTCATATTTTGAGACAGTTTGTGGCTATGTCACCGTTCAGAGTACTCCGAATAATTACTTGCCAAGCAAATCAATCTAAGATGTAGCATCAACACAGGGCACCCCTCTGACAACCCTTCATAGGCCAAAGAGTAAATTGTCATCTCCAGATTCACTCAAGTGAAGCCAAGGAAGCTGAACCAGTCTGATTGTCTGGCTTTTTCACTGACTTTGGAACAGTTGGCAAGTCCACCATCTTACCAAGTTTTGTGAGCAGATTTGGTAAATTGAACTGTCTGACTAACTTGTCCTCATTTAAATAAGTTTTAAGATGACTGAATCTATAGCTACAGTAGAACTTGCTGAAGCAGAAATCTTTCCCAAGCTGATAGTGGTGATTCTGACATAATTAACCCCAATCCTTTCTGTTTCTCTCTTCCACATCTGTGATTTTTCTCCTTTTTTTTTGTTATTTCAAACCAAACTGCAAAATTCTTTTTAAAATTTACATCTCTTAAATTCTTCCAATTTAATTTCCTTCTTCTAGGAATTTACTATTTGGCAGTCATTTCTAAAGATTCCATTTTTCTGCTTTTAACACTAGTAAGAAAGGATAACGACCCTAAGATTGTTATACACTTATGAGACTGATCCAGAGATATGACTGAAATGAGACCCAGTGTAACACAGCTGCCTCCAAAAAAAAAAAAAATCCTCTCACTTGAACAAAATACACTGGGACAATCTTGTGTCTCAATTTCCAGTTGTGTTACCATGGTTTCTATACAAAGTCTGGAGAGAACAACAAGTATATTCCTTGCAAAGATGAATAAAAGGAATATTTGAAATAGTATAATAAAATCATGGGTAATCTGTCAGACACCACTGTGGCAGCTACAAGTAACTATTTGCCTCTGAAACAATCTAAATGGACAGAAGGTAAATCAATATATTCTAAACATATGGTCTAGCTATTGAGTTTCCCCTGCCTTCCTGTTTTATTTTGCTGAGGTATAAAGTGATTTGGAGAAACACGAGAGTAAGCCAGTTAATGCAAAACATTTTGCAGTTCTTGGAACTCCTGTAAAGACAGCCTGTAACACTGTACATTTCATTCAACAGAATGGTGTCAGCACTGTTTTAATTGCAGCTGAAACTCAGATTCTGCAAGATATCTGATATTAGTCATGACTGACATGCTAAATTTATTTAAAGAGCTTTACACTGACAGAGTCTGGAAGTAGGCTGGAAAGATCCTGGAGCTAAATTTGAATTGCAATTTCAGTTCCAAGCTTTATCCAAATACGTTTGACTCAAATCATTTAAGTCATGAAACTCTATCAAGTTCTTGAAAAACTTTGCATGTAGAGACCATGAGATAAAATCTTTATGTCCTTGGGTATTACTGGAAAATAAACTCAGTTTTCAAAATTAGACATGTTAGTCCTCAGCAAACTAATACAAATGGCTGTTTTACGTGTAGAAAGTAACACGACTTTCAGCTCCATATGTAAATGCCAAGTAACTGATTTCAATACACATGTCCACATACAGGATATGAGGGTATGCTATAACATGGCTGGTTGTACATAACTTGAGCACTTGAAAACTCCCCATATGTCATTACAATAATTTAAAGGCAATTTAAAAAAAAATCTGCTTTGGAACAACTGGCCTGCAGACAACAGGTCATGGCAGCTGAGCTGCTCTAGTTATCCACTGCTATTGAAAGGAGTCTTTCTTCCTATGACTTTCTCTATTTCCACCCAATTTCTTGAGCTGACTCCAGGGGACCCTATCCCCAGAGACGATTAAACTTGTTGATCTGGACAGAAAAATTATTCCATTTTCTTTTTTGCTGGATTAGTTCCCTGTTGGCTGGTTGAACTGAGCTCAACATGAGCTCAAACACAGCATGAGTGAAGGTAAGTGAAGAAGACTTGATAAAAGGAAAAAGGTGGAACTTCAGTCTTTGACAGTGGTAAGCTACCACGTTTTCAGTGTGAGCTGCACTCTGTGTGATTTTTGTATGGCTTCTGGAGCAATTGCTTACGGTGCTGTAGAAATTCCTAATGAAAGGAAGTATTGTATTAAATTAATTTAATTTAAAGACAGAAGCCCAGATGAATGAAAGCATTGTGATAACACCAGCAGGAAGTATTCTATGAAGTGGCTTGATGACTTACCTTAAAAGAGATTTCATACTGCTCTCCACCCCATATTTCTAATCCTGGATCATAGCCTCCCAGCTCCCAGAACCATTTCCGGTTAACAGCAAATAGACCTCCAGCCATTACAGGAGACCTGAAGGATGAATAAAACAACACAAACTAGAATGAAGATGTTTGGACCACGTGTGTGTGCCTCTGGGTATGTTTGTTTGAATGCTGTTTGAACTGCGAAGCTATGAAAGGCATATATGAAGAGTAGTGTAACCAAATATTGACCTTCATTCATCCAAAAAGAGGCTCTAGATGAGAAACAGGCAATGTGGTAGATCTAGAGAATGGTGGACAGTCATGCACAAACTCCTTTAAAAAAAAACTAACAAAACCAAGCCCAAAAAACCAATAGCCCTCCCCGAAGTTCTGTTTGTTGCTAAGTAACAGAAAGAAAGTGACTCTGGAAACCTGCCAAAGTACTTAATGAGTCTCAGCACTCCATGTGAAGTAATGTGCATTTGAAAGTGAGCAGAAGTTTTCAAGTCATTTCAGTCTCATAGGTGCTGGCTAGAGAAAGGCAGAAAGGTGCAAGAGGATGGCTGAAGAGTAGCTGTTGGGATCTAAACATTTGCTTTCCTAAGCATTTAAAACTTCTCAAATGTATCCCACAGTGGTAATGTGATTTATAGGCAAATAATTTCAATGTTTCCATTTATTCCGTTAATAAATATGTGGAATTTTCTTCAGTTAACTCAGTCTTTTTCACAGACAATACAGAGAACAAATGAGACACTTAAAATTACTGTTAGAGAATAATGACAAAAACATATTGTAAATTTCTAAGCAGGAATTTTGTACTGGAAAACAAGCATTTTCTCTTTTATTTTTCTTTCAGTACTAAGAAGACCACCTTTCTAATGCAGTAAACACATTGACAGCTCACAGGATTCAAATGTTGCTCTTCAACTGATTCCTTGAAGTTGTGGTGGAAGGGGAATATAAAGGCATCTGTGCTGTACAGGAGGGAAACAACACGCTTAAGAAAGTCCAACTCAACTATGCAATTCCATCAAAGGCTAGATCAAGACTAGCCTTATGAGTTTTTGAGCAAGAGGCCAGAAGGAACACATTCATGCTGATGGCTGGTCAGAGAGAGAAGACAAGGCCATGGGAGACCTGGGCGGCTTCCAGGCAATGTTTCCTTAGCAGACAGCCGACATGAAACTGGGTCCTATGTCCCATGTCTTGTAACAGTGAAGCCCTAAGGGAAAATTATCACACCCTGGGGCATTTTTGTTTTGAATTACTGCTGGTGGTTTGTCTGGGGCTATGGAAGCAGATAGTATCATCCTGGAAGTTCTGACTTGAAAATAAAAACTTCCTCCATTGTCACCGGTTTAAGATTTGGCAGTGAACTTGGGACTGGTAATATTTCAGGAATCCATGCATAAGTTAGAAGTTTATTGAAGAGGATATCATATTAATGGAACATTCTGCCATATTTTCTCTGCCTTAACACTTTTTTATACTGCTGTCTTTTATCGAAGCAGTAGAGATGATAAAATAGCAAGCAAACAGCTGAGTGGTCTCTGCCACCATCAGGCAGCCAGTGAATCCCCATGCGTGAATGTCAGAAAATTATCCCCTCATTTGCATTCATGGCAATGAGAAACATTATGGATAATTTTCCTTTCACTTGTACATGGTAGCTTAAAAAAAATATTCAACTACTTGTTTTCATGACTCTTACAGACTAATTTCATTTTCCTTTAGAGATTACATTTTTAAAAGCACATAGAAGCTTTGAGAAACAAAGCTTTGCGAAAAAAATACAAACTGGCAAGGCTGTGCACTGTAACATATACTGAATGCTAACACTTTGTTACTTTTATTGACATTTCATATTTCAATATTGACTGTATTTCCACATATGAATAAATTCAACGGAGATTTTATTATAAACCTTCCCCCCAGGAGTCTGACTACTACAATACATTTTCAATTCCTACCAAAGCAAATCTAATTACAACATGTCCTTTTTGACTTTAGGTTTTAAATAATCAAAATATAATGTCCTTTTATAAAGAAGGACTTTTGTAGTGAATGCTTATAACTAAATTGCTACTGACAGAAGAAATGTAGTCCCAAAAATCACTTGGTAAATGCAGGATTTCTCTAGTTCTCATTGATACAATATACAATATCTTTCCTAAGCATTTTTTCAGTACAGTGAATGGCCTATAAAAGAGACAATTGCAGCAGGTAAATCAGATGGAAGACAAAACCAATCAGAGACTTAAAATTCCAAAGTAATTGGCAAATACTTACAAATTATATTCTAATAGATAGATTTTTCCAGTGACAAAAACTGAGTAATGAAACCCCTTGTTCTTTAGATGTGAAAGTTCAAAACATTTACTGCAACTAACAAAACTACCTAATGACTGGAACAGTAGCAAACTCCATTTTTGCATTTCCTTAAAAAAAAAAGAAAAGAAATTGAATGTAATGTTGCCCCATTAATTCTTATTCCACAAGATGTCCTGACATTTGTTGTTTTGTAGGAAGAGTAATGAAGAGGAAAAGCAGGATGGCCTTTTGGTTTTCATTAGAGTGGAATCAGTAATAAGCTGTGTGAAACTGAGGGCTTGGCACAGCATGAATTCCACTCCACACCACAAGCAACTACTGCTGAACAGGCTTAAAATTGTCTCCAAAATATGAAGACAAGAGTCCAGCCTTGCAATCATGGCTGATATGAAAAGTCCTTACATATCAATAGGATTACTTACACTGATAAAAGAATTGTACTGACCCCAAAGGAGAAGAATTATTCTCTTGTTTAGTGGCTTCTGTATAGAAATGTCAAGTACAAAGCTATGTTTGTAGAAGTAATTTTTTCATGAAATGTCCTACTCAGATGTTGAAACAATCAGACTTGAGCTATTATAGCATAATATTATGTGAGTAATTACAGTGGAAAGTTGTAAAGTCAAAACATTAAAAGGATAAAGACTCCTAAAACATCAGAAAAGCTGGAAGGGTAAGGTTGCTAAACTAAAAAATATTTGTAAAAATCCTTCCACATGAGAACTACTGCACAGACGCACTGAATATACATGAAAGAACAATATTGGAAGTAAAAGCTAGCTGGTTGAAAAATGGCCCAACTGGTCAAAGATTGCTGTGCTGAGACAGAAGAAGAATTTGATTTAGAGTATAAAACCCACCCCCTAAACCTCAAAAAACTTGCTTTGCAAAAAAAGATAGACTGAGAAATAGGTAGGCAAATGCTTAATGTGAAAAGATAATTCACAAACAAAAAACCGCACTAAAAGAAGTGTAGCAGTAGCTCAAACTGTAGCCAGCAAAAATTTTTATAACTGCTTACAATTAACATGCAGAGGATGGAAAGTGATAATTTCATCTATGAATTTTCAAGGTAAGAGAAAAATGACATGAACTTCAAAGCAGTGTGAAACTACTTGCATTAGAAACCAATGTGGTATGTTGCAAACAAGCGAACTGCATAGCAGGGTTTAGAATCATTACACCACAAGAGTGATACATACACTGGAACTAAAGGATCTGTGAAAAGGGAAGAGAAGCTTTGACAGCCTGCAGAACAAAAATGAGGGAAATAAAAATGGGAAAGCACTTGTGCTGGATGATGTGCACAGTAGGTACACAGATAGGAACCACCTGCCTGAAACAGCTGAAATTTGGCCATTGTAATTGAACCCAGGGAATGGCACATACTGCATTGTGCACCCCTCTGTATAACCCAGACTGATTAAAGGCTCTGTGCTGAACTACTGAACAGAGATGGATGGATGCTGGAGAGAGGAGTCCATTTCGTGTAGGATACATCAGACAAACTGACCTTCAGTGCCAAATCCACTGGCATATTATAGAAAAACAAGGCAAACAGCCCGCAGCAGAAATCAGGACTACGTCCTACTGACCGACCTTGTGGCATCAGGGATGTAATGGAGAAGGAGGAAAAGGGCCATGCTGGTGCTGGCACCGTGGCAGCCCCAGAAATGACTGGTGACCTACTGAAAGCAGCTTTGAGCTAGGCTTCTGCATTTTTTATAATGAATTTCAATGTCTTGTTAAGCAAGAAGTGTCCCTTCACCCTAGTGATACCACATGAAGGCACCTCAGGAGGAGGAATAAATTCAGTTGCCTTGTTTCACCAGTGACTGCTCCAGGTCTTCTCTGCAATGATTCCTGATACTGTATCAAAGCTTCTTAAAGCAAATAGCAGAAGCTGACACTAATCCTAGATAAAAGTTCTAAAAAACCTGAAAATTAAAATTTATGTATGTATAATGTAAGTGACAGACTTGGCTACTTGGAGAAAGTGAAGGCAGAAGTAAACCAAACTGAAATTAAGATGAGTTGATCAGATGGCAAGAAAGTGATGTAGGTTAAGAAAATAAATGACAAAAATAAAAATTTAGCGGTTGCTCCACCTAAAGACAGTTTCTATACTGTGCACAGAAAAAGATGAAAAAAGTAGCTGAAATGAATATTGTTAAGTCTTCTTGAATTTCTCAAGAAGTAAAAAAAAGAATATTTTATATACTTGATAATTAAAATGTATTTCTAAATGTACCAACTCTTACATTTAATTTTTCTGTAAGGCATTGTTTCATCTTTTGTCCATTCTAACAACATGACCCATTTCAATGTTTATAAAGTCATCAACATTTCAGAAAGTAAGACCTGTCTCTGTGACATTAGTCTATGGCAGTTACTCTTAAACTCAAGTGTCCCTTTTTCTGAACAACTTTTACGCTAGATAAATGTATGTAAATTACTAGTTCAAATGATCATAATGCTGAAACATGTAGCAGGCCAAGTTGTATTAAACTTAACTCCCAAGTCTCTCTATAATCACCTTCAATTTTTAAACTCCACTTTTGTTTGGGAAATATTAAGCTAAAACCCCATTCTTCAAATGGTGAGCCAGAAAGCTGTGGAGAGTCAGTTACAAAGAAATCTCTAGAAGTGTCTGACTTTCAGTTTATAGAAGTTTCCACTGTAATTTCATCACATATTCTTATTTTTCTTACCACATTGCTAAACTTCATTAAAAAAATTGTATTGTAAAAAACCACAATGAGTCCTTATGTGGGTGTTGAGGCCCTTTTAGCCTTTTCTCGCATATTTAGAAAATTAATGAAAAAGAGGCGAGCTGGGTAGAGATGGAAGACTCTGAAGAAAAGGCTGCCCCTTCCCCGAATTACCTCTCATGATCCAAGGGAAATCTGTCTGAATTATTGTTAGAGGAGATCTACAGCACTCAAACTAAGCAGGTGGGTCAGCACAAATGAGCATCATGAAGCAAAAAGTAAATGAAAGCTTCTGGAAATGTCCTGCAAGAAACGGTGTTCAGAAGGATAAAACCAAGGAGCAAATTAACAGATGGAAGTCATAGTAAAGAGACAAATCTAATACACAAGCAGTCTCACAAGATTGAGGCCTGATGCTGCAAAAGCAAGAAAGCAGAGCTGAGAGCAGCACCGCAGATGAGACATATTCATGACATGAGGAGGGATGGATCTTGGACACGTGGAGTTCAACAGCAGCAAAAAATCCTTCCGTCTATTAGCAGGAAATAAGAACTGCTGGAGAAAACAAAAACAACCTCTAAAGATGATTTGAAACAACTGCCATTTTAACACCTTTTTATACTCATAGGTATTATCTGCATCCATAGTTGTCCCTTGAAAATATAATCTTTGAAAATTAAATGTAGAAATATAGATAGATTGGAGGCAAAACAGTATCAACCGTCAAAAAAATAGGAACTTTAGGTTTTCTGGCTTTTGCTGAGCTTTGATTTGATTCTGTGTTTCTATGAATAGTAACAGTTCATTAAATCCCATCACTACCTTCAAGGAAGTTCTCTCAGAACATATGGGGGCAGTATCTGAACAGAATTTCTATCCAATGTTTTCTTCCCCTCTTTAAACAGAGAGATATAAACCAGAGAATTATCTTCCAGGGCTTACTTTTGCTTTATTGATTTAATTAAGCTCAGTATAGCATCATAAGCAAAGTTTAAACTCAAGAAATTTTCAATTTCATTAAAGATAATAAATGATTCCTTTTGAAACATAACATTTTTTCATGGCCTGAAAATAGCTTCTTGTTTTCAAAATAGTCCTTTATTGAGACTTTGTCCTCCCAAGGCAGATTCCCAGATTATAAATCCAATCAGTTAGGAGTCTGCCGTCAAAAGTTACAGGTGATTTTGACTAAGTTATTTGGATTACTACAGCTGTAAGTTTTCTAGAACTCTAAAACATTATGTATTTATTGCAGATTAAAGTAGATTTAAAGCCATCACAGCCCACCCAAAATAGCTTTGTACATAAGGTGTACACCCAGCAGCTTGAGTGGTTTTAGGAATAACCCGTGAGGAAAAGAAGCCCTTCTGATAAATATATTACATGCTACTGTATAGCACCACGTGTATATTTGTAGCAGTTGGGAAGTTTAGTAAAGGACCAACAAGGCAGCTGAATTGCAATCACCACCATAAACTCCACACAAAAGAGAAACTTCTGCTTGTTCTGGATCTCCTGCAGTATTTCAGGCTCCGGCTTTGTGTGACACCAAATTGATCCAGGTGGGCAAATGAGAAATGTTAGCATTAAAGCACTGCAAGGAAACAGCACCTGGAGCTTCAGTGGCTTTTCTTTTCTGTTCCTGCCACTATTCACACACCAGATCAGACTGAATAGTTAGTGATGGTCATCTCCAGAACATTTCTGAGTTGCAAAGATTTTGAGTAAGTAGAAGTATAGTTACAATAACCGTCTCCTGATTTTTTAGTAAAGTCTCTAAAAATACTGCTGCCTAGTATCCTGATGGAATTGGTTTTTCTTCAGGGTCCCACAGACCACCCCTGGTGACTCTGAATCAAGCAGACAGAGCTCTCACACTAGGCTAACCAGATGAGACACATAGTTAATGATATGGCTGTGATCTGCCATGGAGCTGAGGATGTGGATGAATGTTATTCCTTTGATCAGTTCTTCCACAGCACTGTCAGCAAGTGCCCCCACTCTACCCTTATGCCCAAACACTGCTTCAAACGCAAGCAGGAAGTGGGGACAAAAGGTAATTTTAATATTTCATTTATATCTGCCTTTGAGGATTAGTGCAGAAGCCTGAAAAGAATCCATGCTGACAGGGAGAGAGGCTGGAGCTTGTGTAGCTGTGTCATTGCTACAAAAAGCGGCTCATCCATTTGCCAATGGTCAAAGATTTCAAGCCTGTTAAGTTTTAAACAGGCAAAGTTTTAAGCAGCCTGAAGAGGCTAATATGCAGCCAAAGGTATTCTGGGATCCTGGAAATGTTCTCTTAGATGCATCATTGCCATATATTAAAGCTCTATAATTTACTGTGTTACCCTATTATGGAGGGTAATGGGGAGCCAGGCATTAGATTTCTCCCAGTCTGCACTAGAGACACAAGAACCTTTTCCTGTAAAAAATGTGAAGTAGTGAAAGTAGTTTTTCAAGTATAGAACTGGCAGAAAACAAACTGGAAAGTACTTCTCAATGGAGCATGAAGGAGCTGAAAACTGATGAGGTCAAGCACTTGATTGTCCCATGATAGCATCTACTTTTAATTTGATGTTGTAAAGATGGACAGGCTGTAGAAAACCAGAGAAATGAACCTTCCTGGTTTATTATCAATTGCAGTGAAATTAAGCTAAGTATGTGAACTCTGCACCTGACTTTGAAGGCAAATACAGATAATCAGTTTGCCATGGAGCTCTGCTAATTTACACAGGCCATAGTGGAAACTGCTGAGCAAACCATACTGATCTCAGAGTTGGGAACAAGAATCCCTACACAGTGCAAGTGAGACAGCCAACCTCCTCCACCCAAGGAGTTGCACACTAAAATTCTCTTCTAGCTGGAAGGTACATGATACATTTCTAAGCACAGCTAGCAAGAGGGGACCTTTGCAAGTAATTCAAAAGCAGGATAATGGGAGATGATATGGGCTTAGGCTGGACTGGGTACATTGCAGGCTTTCAGGTGACTCACCAACAGAGACTGCAGCTGCCTTGCAAGCTTTTTGCCTCCTGGATCCAGAAGCTCACCAGCCCAGATACTCTTGTGCCAGCACTGTCCCACTGCCTGCCATGTAACAGCACATGGATCAAGAGGGGTCACTCTAATCTATAGATATCTATAAGGAAAATACTGCAAGAAAAAATTGAGAACTGCAAAAAATAACATACAAGCAATGTAACTGCATTAACTCAAACCCCAAGACTCCTGCTTCCAGAAAAATTGCTTCCAGAAAAAAATATTCTTTTGCATTTATCTAGACNCAAGATTTGGAGAAATTGATTTGGGCAATCAATAATGCCCAAATCATTAAAAAATGTACTAGAGATAGTCCTATCACTCTATCACTTCAGAATTACATTAGAAAGCACAAAAAAAGGTGTATCAAATCCTGAACTGGCAGGAAGATAAGTTGAACAGTAATAAGATCTCTTGTAAGTGGTGAGAAGATCACAGAATCTTCTGGGTTGGAAGGGATCCACAGGTAAATGGCCTGTTCAAGGATCAAACCCACAACCTTGGCATTATTAGCAATGTGCTCTAACCAATCGAGCTAATCTAACCTAGACAGACATTATTGTTAAGAGGTTACAAAAAAACACCCCCAAACCCATCAAAAACCAACATACACACACACACAAAAAAAAAAGCCAACAGAGAAAGCAAATGCTTTATCACAAACAATCAGAAAAATCTTTGTCAGAAATGGCTGCTACTGACCCCACGGAAACTATAATTTCACATGATCTCCATCATTGGCCACATTCACCACCTCAAACAAATGGGGTCTATATCATCTAGATAATTACTGACAGATAGTCTCATTAAGTAGATGGTGTTCATAGGAGGAATTGGTAATATTGTTATCATTTTACAGACTACACAAAGAGTGCTCAATGCTTCTGATTCAATGGGCTTCTTAGGTTGTCTGAGAAATAATTCAAATGCAGATTCAAAGATGACTCAGGGTCCACTTTAAGGCCTTGAGTCCTCACTTTTCCCCAGCTTCTCAACCTCAGAGATGGAGGCTGTCCTTGGGGTCGCGAATCAAATCTCAGTGAGAGGCTGAGGTGCCGCTGTCAACCCCAACTTGGTGTCAGCCCACAGATGGGCTTCAGGTCTCAGATCACCTGTTTCCTCCAAGGACACAAACTGCTCCATCTGTCCAAAAACTTCTCACCATGGGACATTCCTTTAGCCCCACAGATATTTACATCACCTCTATTTATGCTGCAGTAATCTACCCTCAAGATTTGAGATTATCATCTGTTATTTGGTGGCCAGGGTCAGCACAGATTATGCTGACTCAATAAAATCTGTACCCCTCCAAAAGACAGAAATCTGTTGATGATGTGTGTCTATACTGCCACTATAACCTTCCTTCTTTTTGATCTCTTGATCTGAGTCTCCTGTATACTTGGCTTTGACCCTGTCCTAGAGCTCATTTCCCATCTCCCTGCCAAGGAAACTTTGCCAGGTTCCCTGAAAAACTCTCAGGGGATGCTTCTCTCTGCAGCTGGTGCGAACTGGGGAGCATGATCTCACCAGCAGGTTTTACTCCTGCCACTTACTTTTGTAAATAAAAAAAAAAATCCCTCACTACCAGCTAAACAGAAAGGAGTAATGCCATAAAGACCAAGATAATAAATCTGAGTATTTTGCTAGAGAAAACATTTTCAAACTACTCATCTTCAGCTAGCAGAAGAGAACAGAGCCTACAGAAAATGTAAAGAAGAACAGTAATTAGGTCAGTCTAACATTTGTTGTCCTGCATTTGTGAAAATATTTTCCTAAAAATTTCAGTTGTACAACAACACAGAACCAAACTTAATGCACAGTAAATTGTTGGCTGTCATTACCAGCAATAAGACAGAAGAGTTATGGCTGTAAAGCAGCTGCTGTAGCATTCAGCCATTTTCTGCTGGCAAGAAAATAAAACAAACCCAATGAAAGATTTAAAGGAAAAATGTTATGCATGAACCTTCTTAGACATGCAATTCAACACAAATTGCAAAACACAAATAAGTACATTATGAAACACAGAACTGCAGGTCAAAGCTTGAAATCATTAGCATTGACAGACCTGCATTTAAAGTTTTCATTCTGAAGTTATATACAGGATGCTATTCTTCTAAATGCTATGCTTATAAATGAAGTTAAAATGAAACAGAACATCATTACTATCTTCTCCTCATAACTATACTTTAAAAAGCAGAACTATGTTTCCACTGTAATGACACAGGATGTTATTCCATCAACAATTAATACTAAGAGCAAGTGGGAAAGCAAACAAACCAAAGGGGAAAAAAATCTGCTTTCAAGTACTGCTAAAAGAACTCCATTCATAACTTAGGGTTTTTTATTAGTGATGAGGCTTAATCACTCCATAGAGGCAGAAAAGTGATATGGTCACAACTAAACGGTGTTTTGGGCTTAGGTGAAGTGGATTCCTGACAACATCTTTCAATCACTCGCAGGTGCAACTATTCCTGGAGGCCAAAACCTGCTCCACCTGGAAGGTACAATTTCTTGACAAAGAATAATAGCAAGAAAGAAAGTCTAAGTACATTTTCTTAGAAGAAGAATGAGCTTCACAGAGGTCAGCACTTTGTCTTCATTGCTTCTCTTTCCAGAGCAGGGAGAACAGCTTCAAGCAAATCTGACACAGCATGCTCTGCATTAGCAGTTTTCTTCCTCCATACATCACCCTGTCTGTACCAATACCCTTTACATACCTTCCCATTAATCTAGGGGTGGTTTATACATCTGTGTTTTCCAAGGAGAAAACTCAGCATACTCCAAATCCCCATGCAGAAGCAACACACAAAGCAACCTTCCTCTCCCTGTATCACAGGGGAGGGATTCACCTTGAGAGTTGATTTCACTTCCTGAGGGATTAAATGAGTCAGAGAGAAATGAATGCAAGAGATGCCCTACCTGTTTGGGGGTTGTCCTGGGTTGTAGTATGAGATGTACACAAAGTATTCTATCACCATCTTCATGAACTGTTGAATCCAATTGTTGNTAAAGCTTTTAAAGAGACACCCTGTCTGCTGTAGGACACAGACTCTATTTAACAACAGGTGCCATCTGAAGTGATGACTAAGAAGAAAATTCGGAGACAGTCAAAAAAGTCTTCCTATTTTTGTTTCAGTAAAGTGAACAACTTTGAAATTACACAGTGGATGTGAGCGCAAGATCCATGTATGCATTCCTGGTAGTCCTTCAAGATCATCACATTATTTGCCATGCACTAATAATAAAGAAGATGGGTGCCCGGCAAAACTCCAAATGGATAATGTCATTCTCCACAAACTCCCATTGCCATGAGCAATGGTGTCCACATGATGAACACAGTGCAACTGAGCCAATATTCCTTCACCTCTCTGTGGAATAATGAAGTTCAATCCACCGTCAAGATCCATTCAGAGCATGTGTGTATGTATTTCATTATCAAGACAAAAGCCAACAGCCAAGCATGCAGCAAGAAATATGTATCATATTCTTGACAAATAATGTATGTAATAAAAAGCTCCTGTTTCAGAGAAAGGAATATAATCAAGAACATTTTTTTCCTCGCGTGACAGATTTTGAGTTCAGTTTTCCAGCCACAGTTCTATCGATGAAATACAGCTAATTTGTACTCGAGGTGTAATGTAAGATCTTTTAAATATATTTTCTAATAAGATGTCAGCATACAGTCTATTGCAGTAAGTAGTAAAACACAGAAATAATCTATTTTCAGGAAGTGCAGGCTAGTCTGATGACATAAATAATCCTTTGAAATATCAATTCTTGCAAAAAAATATTTATTGAGAAACTGA
The DNA here is from genome assembly GCA_013399915.1 of Illadopsis cleaveri. NCBI lineage: Eukaryota > Metazoa > Chordata > Aves > Passeriformes > Timaliidae > Illadopsis > Illadopsis cleaveri. The sequence continues at coordinate 902,715 of VXBB01022695.1, forward strand.
TCCATGAGGAGAGCTCTCCTCAGTCACTAAACTAGCTGGGCCTCTATACTGACCTATAATACTGAATAAAATGTTTTTAGGGCTATTATATAGGAAGCTACAGTTAAAACAATTCTTTGAAATATTATTTCACATGTGTCCCAAATGTTAACTTTGAATATATTGTTTGCATTTTAGTTTGAATTGCTCCACAGTATTATAAATCTTAAAATAAAACCTTTTCAAGTTAAACATTCCCTGTTATTGTAAGCCTTGCCAACTGACTTTGTCACAAAAGGTTTCATTATTATGTTATGTTTCCCTCTTAGGAAACAAACACATTACATCAGTGAATTAACAACACTCCTCCCTCCATCTCAGTTACTAAATTAAGTCCTTTGACTGAGCTGGAGGGTTCAACAAATCACTAAGCACTTTTCTTTGTCTGTGGAAAAGCAATTTTCATAGCAAAAAAATCACCTGTACACAAGCAAACCACCACTGCCACTCAAGTTTTATACAATCCTCTGTAAAATGTTAAGGGCTGATGAACTTCAGCCAAAGTTTTCTCCTTGATCACGTCATAGACTGCCTTTGCCTAAAGCAAACTTCAGTAAATAAACAAAGGAGGAACAATGCTATAACTGTGAAAAACCTGCCCTAGTCTCCATCGGAACAACTTAACACTATCCTCTTTTTAATGACTATTTCCATATCAGAAAGATACAATATCCTCCCTCTCTGAGTCCTCTCTGTTCTGAAGTTCATCTGGAGTTTGCAAATGACTATTCCATGGTTCCCAGACATGGTGGTCAAATCTGGACATGGCAATGTGCCTGTGACAGATACGCAGACTGGAATATCTACTTGCATCACACGATGAAAATGGAACTTTATTTAACAATATAACACTTTAATCCTTTTCTGTCACAGTGCTAACTAGCTATTTGCATTCATGCTTTAAATTTTTCCTCAGCTGTGGTGCTTTTTGCTTCTTAGTGCTGAATTTCATGTTATTTCCTTCTAATTATTTCTTCAATTGGCCAGGACCAACCAATACTGCATTCTGACTATCTTCTCAAAGACTTGTAAGCCCTGCCAATGCCAGCTTACTTGGGTTTTAAATATTTATTGTTCATATAACTAATGAAGACATTTAACTAGGATATGTGTTTCTGTAGAGCCATTTCCCTCAGGGACCTGCATCAATATTTGAGACAATATCACAGCTTAACATCAAACCATTCAGAGCTACTCTTGGACAGCAACCTCTTCTCAGCCTGTCATGTGGTCATCTGATGAAAAATAAAGATGATAAAGGTGTATCCACACTCTACCAACTTTAGGAGAAAGCAATACAGGCAATACCAAAAGCCTTGGAAGGGAGGTCACAATCACTGCCTCCCAACTCTTTTAAATAGCCATGTTCCTTATATGGCTTACGGTATCTAATGTCTTGGTGCTCCCAAAGGGAGAGAACTCCCTGCTGTAGCCTGCAGCTGTGTGCTCTCATCCCCACAGAACAACAGCCTTATCTTTCTCAAACTGCTGAATTCACTCAAGCACTAGAAAACTAGACAATTTTCCCATGTGTAGTGGGTTTTCTTGACTTTACATGGCTCCTGGAGGTGGGTATTATAAAGCATGGGAGGCAGCACCAAGCCACCAGTGTGACAGACTGTCCCATAGCAGGAATATCCTCTCTCTGACCTGCTGGCAGGGAGCTCATTTTATCCCTGTGTTTCATGGCACCACCCACCAAAGAAGGAAATTACAGTTCTATGACAGGGTCACTTCCTGACAAGCCCATATTAGTTTTTTTTATTACATTTTAGATAACTTAAAGTATATTATTTAGGCTTTTCTACAAATTTTTGATTCATCATCAAAGAGATCCTTATTCACTTCATGATCACAAAATGACAGAATCATCAAGGTTGGAAGACACCTCTTCAAGATCACCTAGTCTAACCATCAATCCAATGCCACCATAACCACCCTTGAATTAGGTGGTTTAAACAGAGATTAAGTATTCTGTAGTGCCTGCCATTATCCTTTTCTTTTCCCTTCTTCCCTCATTCAGAGTGAGTCAATAAACCTGTCTCTTGCTTGTCCCAAAACTTCTTAGCAAGCATACAAAACCTTGCACACCACACAAATCCTCCTCACACCAGATCAGGTTTACAAATCCCTGGGGTAATCCCTGCATCTGCTGTACCCGGTAGAGGGCAGTCTGAATTTTAGGCTGCTTCTGGGACCCAGAAGAATATGCCCATCTTTTCCAATCACACTGTACCCAGTAGTATCATTGCCACCTGCAATGATGCCCCAGATGTGCAGGTTTCTGGGTGCTTGAAATCAGTCACATAATCACTCCAGTTCTGCAAGAATCTGGGGAAGCCACAGACAGCACAATCTTCATCTCAAACAACTTTTCCCTGGCTCACCTCCTCTACTTGTTGTCATTACTATCAGAGTCTGTTAACCATACCTTCAGGGCATGAAAGAGTGTCTGCAAGGTGCACTCAGACTGATGACACTCAGTATTTCATTTGGAGAACACCAGCTGGAGTGTCCCTGGAGCCAACTCTGACATCACTCCTGCAGGTAACTAATATGGATGGATAGCTAATTTGGCTTCAAGCTTGTCCTCCAGAATGTTTAACTCAGGCATCAAACTTACTTCTGACAATGACAAAACATAAGAACTCTAACAAAACATTTGACTTTATGCCAGCATTTCAGATTCTTCTCATTTATTTGCAATAACACTGACATTTACATTCAGAAGTCTCAAATTCAAAACACTTTCCTTGTTGAAATCAGCTTATTTCTTAGGCTTATAAAATATTTGCATGCACTTTTCTCTGAGCATCTTAGCCACTCAAAATTACTTCATTAATAATACTTTGAAATTTATCTTCATGGATCAGAAATTCCGTATTTGAACTGATTTTGTTGTGACCAGTGAACCGAGTCACCTGGTATGATACTGCTCTTTCTCCTTGCTTCAGTGTAAATATTCTGTTTGCCATTTGCCCATACACAGAAAGCTGAAATGTATTTTCCACCTGTTTTTAAGATAATAAAAACTCTGTATCCATCAGCTGAAGATCAAGTGAAAAAGATTCTAGTTGCCATTAAATATTGGTGAATTTTTTTTGGTGTTATTTACTTAAATTTATACACATGACAACTATAAGTCAAAAAACACTTTAGGAAAAGCTTGATTTGTTTTTTTAATTATTTCTGCCAAAGAGCTAATTAACTATTTAATTTAAATTAAGTAAGTTATAAAGAAAGCTAACAGCTAGAGAAAACAGGGGAAGAAGGCCTAAGATATGGTAGCAAAATTTGGCCTCAACAGTGTCTTCTATGTATACTCCTGTTTGAAAGCTCTACGGTAAGTCATTTGTTCTGTGCTTGATCTATAAAATTCAGTATTAAAATCTTTCTACTTCAGTAGGATGCTTTCATAACACTCAAACTTGTGATGAAAATAAAAGCTTTTACGAAAGACCCTCTTTAAAAGCTCCTCATGAAAGATCAAAGAAACAAGAAGTAATTTCTTTTAATTAAGTGCACATGGAATTAAAAAATAATTTTCTCACTTCACTTCTTGAAATTTTGTTTCAATCCCAAGAAGGGTGTACACCATTTTTTCAGAGACTTTCAAGAGTTCATTTTAGCCAGCAGCCATCTGACACAAACATCTGTCTTCCAAAGGAAAAACCAAAGTGGGTTCATTCAGCACTGACCATGGATCAGCAGGAAAGCCTATTCTTCCATGCACCTCAGTCGTGGCTAAGACAGAGGTTACGTATTCTGCACACCTCATAGCAACTTCTGCCATTGATTAGAGAGTCCCAATCATTGTCAAGAAGGGCACTGCTCTCCAAACTAAACCAGCCTATTTTTATTGAAAGGAAACCAACTGGGAATACTCAGAGTGACCATGAGAAAAACATTAAAGCATTTAGACATCAAAAACTTACCAAGCTCCCAATCCTGAAACATCATTCCTTTTTTAGAAAAACATAGCTCCAGCAGTAAGAGTAGTAGATCAAACACTAGCCAAATATTCTCATTATTATCTTGGTAAAAACTAAATTAATTTCAATTTCCAAAAAAGGTAAGGCATGGAAAAAGAACAACCAAAGTATTTAACACATGGAGAAAGGGATTGTCTTTCTGTTTCTCTTAGAAATGAGATAGATGTATGACAGGTCATATATCAGCATTAGTTCATGTCTGTCTGTTTTCACATGTCTTGAAAGGTTTAACTTTTGCCCTGTTTCACACCATAGGAATTTTGGTATTAATTTGACTGAGAATAGGCTATCTTTTCCAGAGTTTTCCAGCCCTGGTTCCTGTGAACTATAGTTGGTATTTTAAACTGCTATTTGAGTACTCACAAAACAATGAATATATAATTGGGACATTTCTTTTTTCCTGTTTTTACCCATTGCTTAGCTAATTATGCTCTGGAGACACTCTCTGGCTAAGCAGCAGCAATGCTGAATAATTCAGAAATAAGGAATATCAATGTGCAGAAAGGAAAGCTGTCATGAAAATCCCCAAGGATCTGTTTCAGCTAACAAATCTGGCAGCAGGTCAGTGACCAGCCCTGCCTCTGGCACTGTGATGAGCCTCTACTGCTCCAGCTATTGTTTTCATCTACAGATTTTCTCTGTCCCAGCAAGAGACTCTCCTAAACACTGCATTTTTCAGACTGAATTACCTAACTTTGAAAAATGGATTAAGGACATCTAAGTTTCCTTTCCCACTACTATTGTATCTCTGGAAGGATGTCTATAGTGTTAACATTACTCTTATAGAGACAAAACCCAGAGATAGACAAAAGGCTCAGAAAGGCAGAATTGTCCAACGAAAATGTTAACAGATACTGACTTACAGCAAACACCAAGTTTATTGACACAAGCAGTACAAGACACCAGAAATTTCAAGGTGCATTTTGAATATCAAAATGCTAGTCATCCCTGTCAGACTCCCCTGCTAAATTTGCTTACTAAAATCTTGCTCACCAGTAGGATATGCTCATCTGTGGGTTTCAGAAATTTCAGAATAATCAACTGCTATAGTTCTTCCCTTAAAATGTAGCTTTTTTTCATGCTATTACACAAGCAAATCACAACACAAAAAATAAATTCCCAGAAGAAAATTAGTGCATTTACATGCACTAATACCAGCTTTTTAATAAAAGAGGATCTCTTAAGGTAAGGTGATGACACCAAAGAGTTCAAAATAGGTTTTAACTAAGATTCACACGGACTGCCTTTCCCCCGGATAAACTGCAGTTTAAACGTAGAGATGTTAAGTGTTAGTTATATTGGGATAGACCAAATAACTCAAAACTCTCCTCTTCCCAACATACAGGATCTATCCAAAATACTTTTGACTTCTGCCTCCAGCTTTACAGTAACTATTCCTAGAGCTATGCTACTACTATCAATGATGTTGTTGCAAATAAGAAAGGAAACTAAAAAGCTATGTTAATTTCAGGCTTCATTAGAAATGGAAGTGAAAAAAAACGACAATGCTTATTGAATGAAAATGGATTCAAGTATTGGAAAAGCAACATCAAAGTTCTCAGGGAATCTTTCAAGTACATCTCATCTTGTTGCTCCTCCATACACCTTGAGTCCATTACTTCGTCAGAACCACGACTGGATCAATTGAACATTTGCAGGAATAGCTGCCCCAAGTATCTGAGATATGCAAGGCCAGATTGTTCAGGGATGGAAGACACAAGCAACAGATAAGCTTTGGAAAGGGCAAACAGAACTTTAAAATCTATTAGTAAAGATCTTTCCAGCAGATATAGCTCAAGTGCTGAGGATTGCATGCAGTATAATGCTGCCTGCAAATCTGGCCTGCACTTTTCAACATGGAGATGTGAAAATAAACTTAGAGCTGTGCCAGAATCACCAGAGGAATATGGAGCTCATATTTTATGAAAAGAGGCTGCAAAAGGCCAAGGAAGTGAAAGGTGAAACAGGATGTGAGTTCTCTTTAGCAATAAACCAGGAATTATCTGACAGATCAAGTATTTTTAAACTGCCTGACTGCTTAGGTATGTTCAATAATTTCCAGAAAAAAAAGCATTTTCAGAGAAATGAGGCATCATCTCTGTTGCTGTCAAGTTGCAGGAAGCCCTCTAGTCCTGCTGGTGTTGCTGCTTTATGCATTGAACTCCACATCTTTCTGCTTTTATCCCTTCTCTTGGGATATTTTTTGATTTTCTATTATGTCCAGAATGTCAAAACATGCAGAAACTCACAAATTCATTTAAGTTTCATAATTAATTCTTCTATCTTAATCAAATGAAAGCATTCAAAAATCAACTATCTTGAGAACTACAGAAATTGCCTCACCAGGTAATTAAGGTTTCTGCTGGTACCTATTGTTTACAGATACAAAGAAAAGTACCTTTCAATTTTCTTTCAGTTATCTTCCACATTTTTGGAAAATTTCTGTTCCAGCTGGGTAATAACTACTTTTCCATTCAGGGCATGCTCCTATTTTGTGTTATTATTGTGTAACTTGAAGAAATTGCTCAGAGAAAAAAATAACATTCAAAAGAAACGTACATCATTTAGCATCTGAATCCTTGCACTGCTTAACACAAACTTCTGCAGAAAAAGATATTTAATTCTAAGTGGCTCATATGACTTTTTTGTAGATGCACTTGATGTGGTATTCTAGATCTAAAGTGATCTCCATAAAATTAATGGGGGGTGTGTGTGAGTTACTATTACTCAGCCCAAGCAGCAGATTTCTAGTTTCACCATGCACTGTACTGTATTTATTCTTTATATGACTACTAGGCAGATTGTGTATTTAAGGTTTCTCACAATAGTTATGATTTTACCAATGTATTTTTAGTAGGAAGCTTTCTGAAGTCAGAAACCTGCTAATTAAATGGAAATTAAAATAGAAATGCCAGTCAAAAGATTTTAAGGTTGTGGTAGACAGAATATTACATCAGCTTTCACAGGTGAATGCCCCATCATAAAGAATGAGAAAGCAAAATCTTTGGAGAAAACTAAGGTATGAAAGAACACCCTGTGCTCTAATTTTGTGTGTCTTTCATGTTCTCACCTTCTCCCTCTGGAAATGCGGATGAAGTTGTAGCGTCTCAAAGACAAGAGAAGAACAGACAGAACTCATCTGAGGGTGAGGGTGTGAGGAGACAATATCCTGACTTGTGAGGAAAAGGAGTAGGGTCAGCTGGGATTTGGAAATATTTTGCAACCAGGGCCAAAAGCTACAAAGACAAAATAAGTTCCAGGATTGCATTTGTCCTTTCCACAGCTGTTATCACAGTGGAGAGTCATTGTTATCTATGACCATCAGCTTCTACAAATAGCTTTTCTCTTCCTCTACTGCTACCAATGGACGACACTATTCTGAAAGAAATTCTCATTGTCAGTCTACCTTGACTTTGAACTTTTTGTTACCACATTTCAGCATGTTCTTTTTGCTAACTTCTAAACTGACATTGGGATCTTTTTTTCCTTTGCCTTTTTTTTCCTTCTGGATGCAGCAATAATACTGATAATCATCTGATGGGTCACCTGAGTGCTCTGCTACAAGATATTTTTCTGTCTTTTTAAAAAAGATTTCTCTACAGCTATCATTCTTATTATGCTATTAACCTTTATTGACTTACACAGGAATAACTTTCTATAGGTGTACTGTGTACTTGGCTATCGGATGTACTCACGCATTCCCACTGATAAACAGACAGACAGATAGATAGATTTTTTTTTCCTGATTCTGTCGTATTTTCGTTATTAAGACCAAAGCTAATACACATAGCTCAATGAGTTTAACACCAGTGGCCTCATTATGTAGGTGGCCAAACAACTTTGAACAAACCTCATCTGAAAATTGTGGCTATAAATGAATAAGAAAAGGTTTTACAGGCAAACCCACTACTTGGATTTCATTTAAATCAATATTTTAAAGGGACTTTGCCCTATCATCCAGTAGGTGGAGATGTAAGTCCAGTAAAAGCAGAAAACAACTATTTGGCAGTCCTTGATACAATTGAAGGTTTGTATAATACAACTTAACTGAGGTTAGATTTCTTAATAAGTATTAGATGAGACAGATGAAATCTGTCTGCAGTTAAAGCCCATCTATCAGCCTTCCGTGTCTTACAGCCTAGGGCCAGCTGTGCCTGCAGAGCTTAGGCAACTTTCATATCCAACAAACTATTAATGAAAGCAAAAAGGCAAAAAGCTAAATAGGTGATGAAAAAACATAATTTTTAATACACAAATAAGTAAATTCAAGTGTTTTTATAAACTTGATCAGTATCCTGCTATACCACATTAAAAAAACATGGCAGTAAAAAAAATAGTCTCAGGCATTCCAATATCCACATTTTGATTAAGTTTTGAGTCCTTTCATGCCTACAGAAATTATGAGCATGTTATTACCTTCCAGTACATATACGAATGTTTTTAAAGTATTACCACTTCCATTAAGACAGTCACAATACTCTGTCTTGGCATTAAAAATTTATTAATCTATTAAATTACCATTATAGGAACTCATACTGGAAATTAGTTGTGATAGCATTAATACCTTGTGATTTACAAAAAACATAATCACGTCTCTTAACTTCACTCTTTATAGAATAATAATATCCCTATATGTAGCAGAAATGGAAATGAAACCAAATGCAGTAAGATAAGTTTAAAAATTAAGGCAATATAAGTTTATATTCAACATTAAGTTCATATATTCAATATTAAGTTTATATTCAACATTAATAATAATTTCATTGTTTTGGTTATGCTGTTTGGTTTAAGGTCAAATGAAAACACCCCTGAAACAACAGGGCTCATACGATTAAGCTGTATCCACTAATTACATATATATGACTGACAAAGGACTACTCCTCTTCCCTGAATGCCCTTTGAACAGGTCAGGAACAAAGGTGGTGCTTTGAACAGTTTGGCTGTTTAAACTGTCATTCTGTCAAAAAAATCACTACATGATGGACTAGGCATTAAAAACTACTGCAAAGGAGAGAGCTGGAGACTTGAAACATTTCCTGTGGACTGAGAGCTTAGGGTTTGTTCTCCTTCAGGGTCCTCTGGGAGTCTCTTCAAAACTACTGCCCTGTGCTCCCCAGAGAGTGGTTTGAAAACACTCCAGACTACTTTCTTCCCTGCTGTTTACCTTTTCCCTGGGTATTTTGAGAGGTCCTTTGCATGTTTGCAGTGCTTGGAAAAGGGAAACTACTGTTACTGTTCTCCCACTGTGCTCTTATCACCATCTCTCCACTCCCAATTCACTGCATGTCCACACATCATTTGCACTCATGGGAAAACAGTTATTTGCCCTAGCACGAAAAAGCTAGGGAAGTTCTGCAGCATCAGCTAAATTTTCTGTTGTAGAACAAGGAGAGTGGAGGGCATGGGATCTCCTCTCTCCTTGCAGACATCTCATTCTCGGTAGGGGGCAAATGGACTTCTGTAATTTCACGCCTACACTGCCTCTCCAGCACTGAAAATAACCCTGATACATCATCTTAAAAACAGAAAACATCACAGTGGTTGATTTTCCAAATAATTCAGTTGAAGAGATATTTCTGTGCAGTTTTCCCACAAACAAAAGAGGTACATTTTGAAATGCGTAAAGCTTATACACGAATCTTGTTCCCTGACACAGGATACTGTCTTGGCAGTTTATCAAAGAACTAATGTCAAATCCTTTGAGTTTCATTTGTTCCTGGTCTTCCAAGAAACATGCATAGCATTTTATAAATAAACTAACATAGCAGATTTCAGAGTGTTTATCATAATTTTCACTTCACAGGTTGCAGGAGGCATTTACCTTTGCCTCAAACTTGTCTTCCATCTAGAATAATGACATTTTGGTTACTTATATAAAAATGAAACCAATGCTGGTTTGTCTATGGAAAATTCAGAATAAGGTACTCATCAGGTCAATACTTACACTGAACTCTCCTAAGACTGTAAACAAAGTATGTATTTCACTTTTCTCACTCAAGTCTGAGATAAATAACTTGATTCACAGATAAACTGCCAGGGCTAAAAGCTGCAGAAATATGGAAGGTACATAATTGCTGTCACAGAGATGCAAAATTTGCTGATACCCTATAATCCAAAATCAAAATGGAAAGTGTCTTGAGATCATCTGCAGATATTGTCCTGTATCTGATTCAGTTCAATGTTGAATTAAAATCTGCATGGTGCAATTCAGCAGCTCTGTGGAGTGAAGGGCTTTGTGCATAACTGGATCAGATTGGAACATGTGTCCATGAAGTCCTAGATCTTGATCTCAAGGCTGGAAATGGACCTGAAGACCAACCCGCTACTGTGCTGTAAATCAGATGCCATCTACAGGATGTGGAGGAATTCTTTGGTAGCATTTTTTAAAGGTTTGCTTAGCAGGAAGCTGACAAATTTTTAAGGGCCACAGTGCGGTACAAGCTGCATTTCTGGCTGAGAAAACGGGAGTGTTGGAGAGCCAGGGACTCTGTATATCCCAATTTCTGGCTTCTTGATTTCAGACATTATTATAATCAGGATTTAGAACAGAATTTGCCATTTGCACAAACCTCAAGTAAAGCTCAAGTAACATTGCAATAGGCTGTAAACAACTGGAGGGTTAAGCAGAATTTAAAAATCTTAGCAAACTGGAGAAGTGAAGTAAAGCAAAGAAAAAGAAGCTAAAATTCCAAATGTGCAGATACAAAATATCACACTGATCAATGGATAATGAAGATAGATCACTCTTTTGGACATGGCACTTGAAATAGATATTAATATAAATGCCTTGCCTTTACACATGTAAAATCTGAATTATAAGAGAAGAATGATGAATACTTGGCTGGATACTAGTTCTGCAGAAAATTATGTAGAGGTTACACCAAAGCACAAGCCAGGCATGAATTAATACTGTCAAGGCAATGTAAACAGGAACATAGTCTCTGAGTGAGGCAAAGTCACCCGTTTATTCTACCATGCAATGGTAAGACTTCGGCGGGTGCTGTATGCTCTCAGGATGGAAACAGCCCCCAGAGGAGCAAAGACAATCAACAGAGATCTAGAAAACGTTATTTATTAAGAGAGGCTGAAGGAAAGAATATAATTTACTTGAAAATGAACTTATCTGACATGAGTCCTCAAGTACTTAAAAGCTCTGCTTCTACTGTACAGTGTCTGTGATTTAAAATTTGAAGGGGTTAAAGCCGTGGCAGGAAAAGTTTCTGATTTGTAAAAGTAGTACTGAAACACTGGCTATATACATATTTCTTCCCCATCTCCTCCCTTTTTATGCTTCCAGCACACATTGCATTGGCAGCCTAATTTTTTCAGAGTGGAAGCCAGGGCTACATTACCTCATTACCTCAGGGCTACACCAGGATAGCTGGACAGGAAGAATTATTCCATGCAGAGTCAAAAAAAATCAGAAGGTATATATTGGCAAGTGAAGACACTTCTGTTTCATGCTTCGTTGATCACTGCCTCTGAAAAAAAAACCATGGGCATTGGAGGAAAGCACTGTGATACTGTGGAGTTCCTGCAGACCTCAACAGAGCAAGGGGTAAAAACACATCCCATGCTAGACGGATGCTAAAGAGTATTAATAAACCTGAGCCAATAAGCATGTGTGGAACTTGCATCAAGGTACAGATTTGAAAGTGGTTTGGCACAGAGTGATCCCATAACATTAATTGGTTCAGCCTTTGTGCTTTCTTCTGTCACAAGCAACTGCAGCACCAGATTGAGGTTTTAGACAGCAGTAGATCATTCTTTAAATAACCCACAACAACCAAGGGGATGCAGAGGTTGCTCCCAAATTTATGCTGATAAACACTATAAAATGTAAGAGAAGGGTGTTGGTTTTCTCTTCCTTAGAACCAATAGGTGTCACCAAATTCTGCATGAAAGTTCTAGAGAAAATGGCTTAAAAAGATATAAATAAGAATAGAAAAGATTGCTTTAAAAAAGTGATTCATTTTTCTTTATGGAAAACTCTTCCGACATGATTTTATAATTTTGAAAGTGAAGCCATCTGTATCAACACTATGGTGATAGTTTTAAATAGCTCACCTGTATGCACTGAGAAACATAGCTCTGTCTTCTTGGCCACCATCCTAGTCTTTTTTATGTAAAGATGTATTAAAATCATGCCCAGAAGCTACTTAATCTTCTAATTACTGGTAGTATTCATGACCCATTCTATGAATCTGCCCCAGCATATGGGCATATAGACTGTCAAGCTCCAAAGTTGATTTTTGTGCGAAGTAGCAGGCTAACAGCTCTAGAAGCATTACACTCAAGATGTTTACATTTTTATACTAAACATGATGCCCCAAGTATTAAAGAAAATTGGAAATACAAGTTTAGGCATTAGGAACAAAATTAGTACTCTTTTGTCCTGGGTGGCATGAGCCACAAGGACCATTTCAGTGAAAGCTTGTTTCAAATCTCAACCTAACCAATTCAACTAGCATGTAGAACTTGATTAGTGATTGATTTCCTTGATTGAAAATTAAAATTAAACCAGCAGCAGTTTTTTATCCTTGCTATTTTTTTTTTTTTTCATTCTGACAGGTTACACTCTCTGTAGAGTTCTCTCCTCTGTACTGGTCTCAGAGAAAATGTACTGGTAGTACCAGAACCTCTACACTGAAATCCTATCAAAGGCTGGAGGAAATGATTCAATATAAGCATATGCATAAAAAATTCTGTGTTAGTGTTGGTATCTTTCACTGAAAAAAATTCTGAGATTTCAAGGGGTCATGGGTGGATGATAGTTTGTAAAAGCTATTTTTATATCCACTATTGTAATGTCCACTAGCAGTCTTTTACAGACCATAACTTGTCAAAACAATAAATCAAGACCGTAACTTACACAAACTCGCGCTGGTTGGTGACTGCTTCACTGTAGAATAATGCCTTTGCATAAAGCATTCCTGTTGCACAATTCAAAACAGTAGATTATACTCAGGCTTTAAAAAAATAGATTATTTTTTCTGGTTGTGAGAGGTTTTATGAATATGTTTATAGGCAGAAATCAGCCATAAAAGACATAGGCTATAAAGCACTGGGAGCTATAGAACAGAAATCATTGTCCAAAGCACTTTCTGAACTTCAGAAAACGATAATAAAATTGTAAAAGTACTTGTCAGATTTGAAATGCAGTCTTAGCAAAGACTTTCTTTGCACTAACATGTTATCAAAAGTATGCATTTAAATACTGAAAGTAAGAAGCTGCAGAAAAAGAGTATTTCTGAGAGTATATCAAATTCGAATAAAAGAGCATCCAGATGACAGTTTGCAAAATAATAATGTGATTTCAGGTATGCAATTCAACAGAAAATGACAAGTAACCTTCCAATCTTACACACAACTAGCTACATTAGGGTCATAAATTACATTCAAGGTTGAGAGCCTGTGATGCAAGGGAAAAGAAAAATGTACTGATCACCCAATTTCATCCCTTGAGCATGTCCAAAATTTTACCCAGAAGTACATCCATTAAACATAAGTGGCTCCTATTACTGTGAGAGCCTTGTGATGGTGGAGTGATTCTATTTCTATATTATAAACAGGAAACTAAGTATAGGAACTAAAATGTCAGATGTTACAAAGTTGTTTCTACTTGCTTGAATAGCTCAGTATTTGCAAAACCACTGTCCTAGTCCTTTGCTAGAGTTACATGACTCTTCAGCTTTGTCTCCCTTCAGGGAGGTCTAGAGATAACAGCTCTACACTGGAAGGCAAAGAACTCTTGGAGAGTAGGGAATGGTCACACCCCAAACCACTTCCAACTTCCTCAGATAGATGCTAGGAGTCTTGACATCCAATAAATAGCACAACACTTCTCTAACTGGTTAACTTTTCCATCTTGAGTTGCAATTCAATAGCAATGTTGTTAGGTCTCACCTGCACCTTTCTCTCCTTCCTCCACCATAAAGTTACACCACCATAAAATTGCTGCAGGGAGTTCTGCAGCCCCTTCCAAATAGTTTTTTGAGTTGAACTGAATCTTTCTTGTCTGGCTAAAAAAGTATGAATGGCACAAATGGACACCGATGCCGGTTTTCAGATCAGGCATGTGGTAACTTGAATTGATGTAATGTAAGCACTGCCAGGAAGTAAAGAGCAGTCATCCCCAGCAGGCCTGAGCATATCAAACCTCCACTTTGAACTTCCATAGAGCTTTTAGCTCAGACAGGATATTGAATCATATAAACTGACATGCTGTATATCACAGTCCATTATAGTAACAAGGTTATCCTATTAGTTTAAGTGGCAATTGCTCTGGTTAGGCAAACCCTGCTGGAGACCAGAGTGCCTACACCACGGAAAGGAACAGCCACAGAGGAACATGCTCTTATGTCCCAAATCTATGCGTCCTGTAAGGGCATGCTCTCAAACCTCTGCCATGACAGAGGAACAAACCATCAGGACATAACCCAAGATGACCCTTGCTACAAGGCAGATAAACATCTCTGGTCCTCCCTGCTTATCAACTAGAAAAGAAAATGTTCCAAGTGATCTCCAGTTCTGCTGAATGATCAATCACTGATCCTGGGATCAAAACAGTGAGCATCATCATGACAGGATCATGATTCCACAACTGCCTGACAATCTCCCACCATACATCAGAGCACCAATTTGAGTTGTTTGCATAACCCCAGATGCAGCAAAGGAAAACAGCATGAAGCACCCATCAGAGTATATGCAGGTAGTTGTACACAAATCGTGAGACAAAAATCGCTACAGTCACTGTGATGATCTGTAACTGTGACAGATCAGTTGAATGCAATATAAAACCTCTTTTGTTTCTGTGGCACATGGAAAAGGGAAATCAAGGAGTTCACAGACTTAGTGTCTGGATGAGAAGGCAACCTTATTAGGAGAGAAGTCCAGCTTCCATGTCTATAAGGATTTAATATATCCTGAAAAATAGTCACACACATCTTTCAAAAAAAAATCACTAATCTTAAAAACTACATGAGATTCATTTATGGAAGAGTTGTTAAACTTCCCTATACGCTACAATGAGCATAGAAAAATATCCAATAATTCACATGGGAGCTTTGACTGAAAATACATTTTATGCGGCTGTAGTTTGGTTCAGTGAAGCCTATGGAAAATTTGGCATGGCCAGTGACAAACTATATGTGAACCAAACTGATAAAATTTGTGGATGAATGCCGCCTGATCCAAGTGCAGTTACAAATTTGTTATTTGACTCCCCAGTTGGTGCTAGTATGTCATCCATACCTGAATTTGACACTGGAAGCTTTTGAGAGAGCTTTACAGTCTTAAAGTCAAAAACATCAAGACAAATCTTGGTGTAAAGCTACTTGTTGTGAACAACTGCAGAGGGTCTGAGAATGGGTGAGAGTGTACATCAGGAAAAGCTGGGAGCTGCTGCTCCAAGTTCTGTCACAGCAAAGGATGGAGATGCCACCCCGAGTGGCACTGCAGGTACAGGAAAAATAAATCATGACTACACTTATACCACAAATAGATGAGCCTGTCTCTTCTTCACAAGAGGGATTTTGAACTGGAAGACCGTGTGTTGAGATGGATGGCATCCAATGGGAGTGCACCTGGCCAAAACTGACCATAGTGGAACACAATTGAAAAAAGTTAAAACACAGGAAAAGATCAATTCCAGAACACTAGCTGAGCTGGCAGTGGAGCTTAGTAAGCTCTGTGATCCTGTCATACCACAGCCTACCTGCCAACAGTTCATCTGGTTGTGTCAGCTGCAAACATGCTGCTGGTCCCTGCTGCAGCAGTACTTTGATCATGTGCAAATGGAAAGCAAATGTACCATGCAGACAATACAACAACTGCTCTTAGGTCTTCTGCAGTTTGATCTGGTTTTATGTGCATTATTTCTTAGGCTGATGTGACCTTTTCTGCTTCACACATATACTGTGTTGGCATTTTAAGTGAGGGGAAAAACTCATCAGCACACTTTTTGGATCATGTATCCATTATTTGCTGGTGTTTTACTAAAAATGCTGCCAATTTTCCAGTTCATTAGGGATCATCTCAGATCTGACTCTGCTGGCAAGAAATAAAACTATTACGATACCAACAGTAAAATATTTAACCTAAATTAAAAAAAAAAATCCCTACTGTTTGTAAAATAGTAGCATAATAATTATGGTGCTGGCTGAAGCAATTTCTAGTTTCAGAGCATATGTACCTAAAGGAAAACTCTTCCATGTCTTTTATTCCACAGAATCTGTCTCGGTCAATTAAGTTACTGATAGGTAAATGGTTTGCAACATTTACTGTATTTGGTGTCAGCAAGGTACTAAAACCTTGAGGTCTCAGCAGAGAAAGCCCTAGGAGAGAAGCAGTACTGACTTTGAATTAGAAAATAATTTTTCCCCTAGGCAAAATTCATACTGATTATTTACAACATATCTATTCCCATTTGCCATTTTAGGCAGAGGGTACTTTTAAGCAAGCATATTGTTCTAGCCCAACCAGCCTTCAGTCCTGCTGGCACGATGGGGACAGACATGATGGTTCCTTGTGCAGTGCTGTTTTTCCAGCAGCATCAGTCTGATGTGCATCCTGTTATGGGGAAAACAAAGGAAGACTCTCACTGATGTGTGTAAGAACTGGGAAGCCTTTCCACCTGACAACTACTCAGATTACAAGAGATTTATAGGCTGCATTGCACTGTGCATTGTTCCTTGAGAAGTCATTTATCTGCCTGTGTCTTATGCTGGCAGGGCAAGGTGGGCACCAATTGCTACCATGCTGAGTGGAACAGCAGTACATGCAAAACCACCACATCTATTCTGTACTGCACAAAACCTGGTCTTTCTAGAAAGCTTCCTATGAGAGGTTCCTCTTCAGTCGTCGTCTTTGTGACAAGATTCTACAAGATGCATGCTACAAACAGCAAATGTGAAACAATTGATAAGCAACCCTGTAGCTACACTGGCAATAGAGATACAAATTTTGGATGCTGAACCTAATTACACAATGGTTACTTTCAGTAAGTGCCAAGAAACCATAACTTCTCAGAGGACCAAGAAGACTTAGAGCAATTGAAGATCTAGCAGCTCTGGAGTGTTATGTGATTGCACTAGCTGCATCTATGTTGTGGAATGGTGTAGCAGGGCATCTCACCCCTCAAAAGAGCGTATCTGTGTCTTGTTAGCTGGTGAAGTAACTCAGGACTTCTCACCCTTCTCAATAGCTTGTTAATTGGTGAAATAACTCAATCAAGACAACTTGTCTTGCAGTGACTGTTTTTGATGCCATGAAAGTAATGCTTCCAGCTGTCAATAGATTTCTTGCTGTGGAAGTGAGATCTGGAAAAAAAACCCTGGAATGTCTGACTTACAGTTCACTTTACAAACTATAAAAGCTACATCAAACTTTCACTAAGCAGAAATCCTCTGCATGTTCCCTGGAAACGTGTGGGGCTTTCTCCTCAAAGGTGGGATGCCTACTTTATGGTTACTCTTCCGGGAGCTGACTGGAAGGACTCTGAACACTATCATTATTTCGGTGGTAAATTACATTGACTCCTAATCTATACTAGTTCTTTGCTAGCTTTAGTATAAGTACCTCGATATTGAGCACTGTTTTGTGTAATCATACCTTGATACTGAGCACTGTTTTATGTAATCTAATAGTTCTCTTTGTTTTATACTGTGTAGTAAGTAAGTCTGTTTAAGGCCTTTTGTCTGTTATCACCTATCTATTCAAGAAATAATTCAATTTATAATAAACCTGATCTGCCATCCTTAGAACTTGCAGGCTGGAGTGATTTTAGGTGT
Source organism: Illadopsis cleaveri (assembly GCA_013399915.1). NCBI lineage: Eukaryota > Metazoa > Chordata > Aves > Passeriformes > Timaliidae > Illadopsis > Illadopsis cleaveri. The sequence goes on from VXBB01022695.1 coordinate 920,536, forward strand.
GGGCCATACTAAATTTAAACTGCTGCCAAAAATCTGAAGCTAAGGCAGGGCTTGCCCGAATCTCCCACCTGACAGTAACAAGTGGCCACATTGGCACCTGATGAAAAGTACTTCATTGGCACTTATGTTAATGCAAGATGAAGGGCCTGGATGGAGATAAGTAAAAAGGAACAAGAGGAATAATGCAAATGAGCCCAAAAATGTCACAGTTACCTACTCCTCCCTGATGGTCATTTCCTGGATATTTGGGTCAGAGACACAGTTCTTCTGTTGCTATTGTTGCCAGGTTTTGCTTTGGGAAGGAGAGTATGCTCAGGTTTCAAACTGCCATAACCTACATTGTGTGGAGGTTCAGCCAAGGCTAATGAGTGTCAGAGCCTGCTCCACTGGCAGCCCTGCTGGAATGTGCCTGTGTGACAGACCTGGAGACTTTCCCACACTAGAACCATGTCTGTCTGTCTGTCCTTTCTCTTTTGGTAAGGATTAATCGAATCTGATCCTCACATGAGAGTAATTCTAAGAAAAGATAAAAAAGGATGTACCTTTGTGAAATGAAGATAATTTCTGTGAATGAGCTGATCTCTACAATACTGTGAACAGAGGCTGTCTTACCTAAAACTATTTACAAATCATCTTGACAGTGTTCAGATTTGACAGCTCTGTGTTTGCGTTCCAACACTGTATATACAGCAGCCATATAACCAGTTATACACAAAGCATCTGCTGGGCGTAACGTGGACTCAACTGCCAATGCATATATTGCATCAAGCTCCAGCAAATAGAACATTAAATGAAGTTTCTGTGAAATAAACAGAATACCTATCATTGCAATCACTTCTTGTCTGATGCCAATACTTAACTACAAGTATGTGCCTGTCTCTTATGTACAGTCAGAGCCAGGTTGTGTTTACAGGCACAGCTTGTGAATTCTGCAAATTGTTGCCTTGATCTTTTTCCTAGTTTTCAGGTTTTATAAACCTGTATAAAAGCTGTTTACCTTTCATTAGCAGAAAGTGGCCTACATGGAAATGTCTGGGCTTGGATTCCTCTACAGTTACATTTTTTGCTTGCCCTTCTTCATGTTCCCACTCTCCCCTTTATGGCTACTTACTCAAAGGGGTCGCTGGGATCAGCTCTCTGGAGCTCTGGAGGAATCGGTATTCTTTTGTAGTACATTTCCCAGTCAAAAGCTCCTCGCATGGCATCCCCCGCCTGTGCCTCGTAGCCAAAGTGATTGTGGTCAATGACATCGATCATAGGACACACGATGGTTTTGTGGTTAAGTGCAATCTGGTCTGAAAAATGAAAGTAGAAAATAGGAAATGGCATGTCTAGTCAAGCCATCTATCACATTACTGCAAAGTGAATCCCACAGGTTCCTGATGTTTGAAGATTGTTTGCTTTGTGCCCCGCGGCCCCCCAATAAGTTAATTTTTCAAATCTGTATCAAATCTTTATTTAAAGGAGAATTAATGCAGTTGGGCAATGATTAGAAGTATTTATGGTTTTTTAAAGGGAAATAAGTCCCTGCGAGACCCACAGGAGTCCAGTTATTTGTATCTCTCTCACATTGCTACTCTGAGCTGTCCCCAGTCTGTCAGCTATGGAACAAGCCAGCAAGCAAATGGTAAAAATACTCCTTCATCTGTGGGGAGTGTGCATGGGAAGCCCCTGTGAGAGGGCTTTATTCCTAAATGTGAATCTCAGCCCTTGCAACCATTCAGTCACTGTTCCTGTGGCTGTACTGTGCATCAGCTTTGAAATCAAATGCTCCAAATTAAAGGCAAACTGCAACACAAAGTGCAAAACAAAGCTTGTGTTCTTTTTTTGCACCAATCTTTGAGTTATAAAGAAGGCTCCACAGTATTATTCTTAGCTGCTTTCTAAAGAAAAGGAGTTTAATTTTTCTTTTTAAAAAAAATTAGAACTGTGACACTAAATCAAATTCCCATCTCTAGCATAAGCTCAGCTGGGCCAGAGTCTGCTTTAGTGAATCCTATTGCTTAATCCTATAGAGCTCCTCTGAAAAGAAAGACAAGTAAAGAAGATAGGCCAACATCAGGAACTAGGCAGAAGAATAATGGTTTGAAATGAGGAAGTACAGAGAAAACCTATAGCTGTGTTGACATGAAAGGACAGTAAAAAACTACCCAGGAACCCTCGAAAAAACCCTAAAATCTTGAAATTCCAAGTAAAATAAAGCTTTTTCTCTGAATGGCAGTTTAGATACATTACATTATTTAGTACATTTTAGGGCCTATGTGGAAAACTTGCTTTTTGGGTTTTTTTTTGCTTTTGTTGTTTAGATTTCACTGATGCTTGATAATACCCTAAAAATAATCAGAGGGCTGAGTGTGGATTGAACACTTATACAGGAAGGCAGGTCATACTGGTATAATGATTAATAATACAGATCCTGCTTCTATACTTCTGAGGGACTGAAGTTAAGAAAAAAATTATTTTTACAAAACATCTGGGTCTTTATATTTACTCTCAGAAATTTAAGTTTAGAAACACTGTCCAAATCAGGATCAATGCTGCTAGTGAGAAATTACTGTGACTGGAAGTTCAGCACGTTTTTACATCCTTATCCTTTAATAGTGAAATAAATTTAAAACACAAGCTCTCACAAAATTCTAGGAAACTCATATCAGAGATAATGGCTGCATTACTGTTGCTATTGCCAAATATAATTACATTCACTGGCACACTGTATAGTGTTATCTGTGATCATTATATAAAGTCACTTTTACATAATCTCTTTCCTGTGATGGCCCTCCTAATAGTTATCGGGCTTCTAACAATCTGCCTCTGACCCACCCCCCCCTTCTAAATTGATTGGAGTAGAGAAGCTAAATGGGATTGATTTGTCAGAAGCAGGTCAAAGGTAGACTCGTAATGCTTTAGCATCCTTCTCTTCATCTTTAAAAGCTGCTGTCTTTAAATACACTGAAGGATTTGAGGTCACCAAGTCACATGCAGAGACAGTCAGAGGGAAATTTATTTGAGCAATGCTCAAGCTCAATCCCAGTCTTCATTTCTGGAACTCTCAAGAATTCTGCAAGTATGATGATGCTTACCTGCCTGTTTTAGTGTGTTTCTTCAGAACTTACTTCTCAGCCTCAAAAATATTTTAGAGATAAGGAACCACAGGAAAATCTTGACTTTTGATGAAACCAGGGTGTTTGTAATTGTGCACACCAAAAGACAAAGTAATCAAACCTGCAGCCTCAATGTTTCCTTCAGTATGTTTAAAATAATGAATTTTACATACATACTACTTAGGCTTAAATGTAGGCCCAGTATGAATTTAGGAAACAGAAAGAAAAGGCTGTAGGGCTAACTTACTTTTCACAAGTGTGGTGGTATCAAACTTGGATATGCAAACATGCTGCTGCCTTTACCAGCCCTGCTCTTTCCTCCACCTACCCCTAATGCCAGACACTGAAAGCCACAGCTGAAATGGTTTACAGTTTCTCTTCCATTGCCTTTACTCCTCATCCCCTTACAGAATCACGGAATCACAGNTTCCTACTGGTCTGAATATATTCATGCATTATTTCACTGCATATGTGTTTCAGTTAAAGGGAAGAACAAACAGATAAGCATCACTGTACATGCAAATATCTTGCAGATTTGAGGGAAAGGCTGGGAACAAGAGGGGACATTGCTCAGAGCTTTCTCCCAAGAAATTTTAACCAATATATACATACATATTTGAATTCAGCACTTTTAGGATCAAGCAGAGTAAGAACATATGGCAATAAACAGAAGTTTTCTATACTGGATGAGTCACTATCTCAAATATAGGTTTTATCACTATGAGAAACAGGTACCCTTTTAATTTCAAGCCCATGTTTCAAACTGGGCTGGACAAAGTAACAATGTCAAATTGCCAATAGTTTTGTTTTTGCAATTTTCCAATGCAAATATTTTTATTGTCATACTTAAGTATGTGATTACAGATAGTGACAACATTTGAGTGACTCAGCAACTGAGTTGCCATAAGTAGTTGTGCCCTCAGTTTCTCCACTGTCAAGCAATACATCATATATATGTTGTGAAGATGCATAGCAAGCATTTTGATAACTTGGTAAGCATAATCTGAACATGATATATTTTTAATTCTTAGTCAGGAAAGGAATCTGTTTTAACAAACCTAGTTCTGGTAGCCTATGTCACTACTGATCTACTGTCCATCTCTCCTCTCACTGCTCCGGCAGCAACATCAGCAGAAGGAAATACATGCCTGCTCTTTTCTGGTTTGTCACTCAAGCTTCTTACCTGCAATAACTGTGTAACTGTGACTTACACTGCACTAAACTATGAACTGCTGGAGTCCAAGCCACATCTTCCCTTCTGCTGAGGAGTGACAACAAACAGCTGTGTTTGCCAACCTTTTTACATCACTACTCAGTTAGCATCAGTCAAAACTCTCTAGTATCTCAGAGTGTCTAACCTGAGCTTAAGAGCTCATTTAAGTAAAAAAATAAACTAAATAACTAAATAAAGCTTAAAGAAAATAAAGGCATTTTACACCCACTTTTAAGAAAACAAAACAAAGGACTATAACTGAAAACAACTGTGGCTCAGCTCCACAAAGCCATTTAGATACCCAAAAAGTACAGAAATAACTCAGTCTTCCTTTGGTCTAAAAGCTGATAGTTAATTCTGAAAAGATAAGTTAGATACTTAAATAGCTCTGAGAACCATCTTTAAGTGATTGCTCTTGGTTCCTCAACCCCCTTCTCAACTTCTAACTTTCAAGGTCTCTCTTGGAGACCTGGTTTGGAACAGTGGAAATCGCTGCTCCTCTCAGCAAAGACTGCCAGTCCAGAGCAGGGCTGAACTGTGTACTTGTTGAGGATTTTTCACTACACATGCTAGATGCAATTGGAGCTAAAACAGGGCAGCTCCAAAGCAATAAACACTCAACATGTCCTCTGTTGTGGTTTCTGTGAATGACTTTCAGTCACATTCAGCGCTGAGTGAATCACAAAATATAACTTCAGATAAACACTTGAAAACATACATTAACTTTACTATTATTAGCAGCCAGGTGTCATCTGATTTCAGTATAGTAAATATTTGCCATGTAAAGTTTATAAGAAAATTCTCTCATTCCTTTAGAAAAACAGAGCACAGGGAAAATATACTAGATGTGTGTTCATTTTCTATTTGTCCTTTATGTAATGCTCTACTTTTTCTTTCAAAATAAAACAGATTTGATTCTGGGCTTCAATATTCCTCAAGACTCATTTCTAGGTCCTCTGGCTGGTTGGTTATCTACAGTTATCAACAGGTATCTACAGATCTCATTCCTCTTGAGAACTGAGGGGTACTGATGCTGGTTTGCTGGTTTGAGGCTGAGGACTCAACACCCAACTGCAACCTGGCTACAGTTATGAATCCTTTGTCACCATTCTGTTCATTTTTTGGTTTTTACAGGGTGAAATCTAGGTAGATGTATGGAACAGATTATCTCATGTGAGATCACACAGGCTAGAGGATCAGGCCCAGCCAGGATGGGTTTACAAAAGTCTGGTCCTGCCTGACTAACATGATCTTCTATAAGCAGGTAACCTGCCTAGTGGATGTGGGGAAAGGCTGTGGATATTGTCTACCTGGACTTTAGTAAAGCCTTTGACACTGTGATACTCTCACAGCATTCTCCTGGAGAAGCTGGCAGCTTAGAAAGGTGCACTCTTCACTGGATAAAAAAGTGGCTGGATGACCAGCCCACAGACTCGTCGTGAATGAAGTTAAATCCAGCTGGTAGAAGACTGGAAGTGTTGTTCCCCAAGGAACCAGTACTGGGCCAGTACTTTTTAACATCTTTATTGATGATCTAGATGAGGGGATCAAGTGCATCCTCAGTCAGGTTGCAGGTGACACCAAGTTGGATGGGGTTAAATCTGCTGGAGGGCAGGAAGGCTCTACAGAGGGATCTGAACAGGCTGGTTCAAGAACTGAGGTCCTTGGGTCATAACAACCCCATGCAGCACTACAGGCCTACAGATGCACATCTGGGAAGCTGCCCAGAGGAAAAGGATGTGGGGGTGCTGGTACACAGTGGCTGAACATGAGCCAGCTGTGCCCAAGTGGTCAGGAAGGCCAGTGGCATCCTGGCCTGGATCAGCAATAATGTGGCCAGCAGGACCAGGGACGGGATTGTCCCTCTGTACTTGGCACTAGTAAGGCCACACCTCAAATCCTGTGATCAGTTCTGGGGCCCTCAATACAGGAGGGACATTGAAGGGCTGCAGTGAGTTCGGACAAGGGCAATAGAGCTGGTGAAGGGTCTGGAGCACAAATCCTAGGAGGAGCAGCTGAGGGAGCTGAGGTTGTTCAGCCTGGAGAAAAAGAGGCTCATGGAAGATCTTACCGCTCTCTACAACTGCTTGAAAGGAGGTTGTGGTGAGGTGGAGGCTGGTCTCTTCTAGTGTTAGGACAAGGGAAACTGGCCTCAACTTGGATTTCTCTTTGCTCCGTTATGACATTTGTGCTTCACATGGAGACATGGAGATTGTTTTAAAAAATGCAGATGCTGTGATTGAGGGCAAGGGGGTAACAAGGGGAACAACCATATGCATGATTTTATATGGAAGCTAGGAAGGATAAAAATTTAGAATTTTGTGCATTATCTCAATACTGATCTGAAGAGAAACTAATTAATAGTATTTTTCTTGATCTCTACTGATAGCTCATTAGAAGAACGGCACATGTTGCTGCAAATGCTTTATCAGCTTCCTGTGTGGCCCAAGAGTCCTAACAACAGAATTAAAGGAACAATAACCATTAATTAGCGAAACCATAACCTTCTGTGTACTTACAGCAGACTTTTTTAATGAATACAAATTTCTTTATTAGATAAGTCAGAAATTTTCTTTGGTTATGGTAGCAAAAAGCATTCACTTTGCAAAGCATATATACTTTGCATGTCGTCAGATGTGTAGAAATGAAGTGTGTTTCCTGAAGTGAAATCCTAGACTACAACAATTGATTCTTTCCTTTAACTAATGGAGCTTTGCTGGCTGCAGCTGGAATCCAGCAAAGCAGTCAATAGAAAATCATTCTTTCTGAGCTTCCCATTGTGAATGCTACTGCTATTAGATTTAACACTGAGGCCTTGGATATATTTACAGCAAAAACTGTTTTAATGCAATGTGGAAAACTAGGAAGAAGTACAACACCGTCCTAACAAACCTTTTCAGGTGTATAGTAAGGACATAGCATCATACTAAATATAGCAGTGTATTTAGTAGTAGCAGTAATAAAATAAATTGTAACTATTATAAGCTAAAGCAATACTGCAAGATTTTACAAATTCTTTAGTCTCAGGAAACACAATGCACCTGCTCACATTTCTTGGAGTTCTCTCTCATACTGACACTTCAGACAGATCAGAACTGCAGCAGAACTCCAAACACTTTGATACAGTATATGTGCTTACTGTGGGACATAACTTCAATTGTTGGTTGTATGTTCTGATTTTAACGTCTGATGCACTTACTAAGCAAGGGTGGCAGCCAATTCACGTTGACTTCGCAGTGGGAATCCAGAAATGTCAAGACTTCTCCTCTGGCCAGCGAGGCTCCCAGCAGCCTGGTCCGAATGAGCCCCTCTCGTTTCTTGGTACGCACAATCCTCACCTTGGCAAAACGGACCATGTACTCCTCCAGCTTCTCTTTCAAATGCTCTAGAATGAAGGGCAAAAGAAGTGTCAGTGGTGCCAGGCCTGGAGGAGCCAGCAGAAGGACAGGTTGGTGTACAACCTGCAAGCTGCTTATCTACTTCCATCTCTGGTCACTTCAAGTGCTCCAAACTCTGCCACAAATCCTCCTGAGATGGTTCAGAAAGTGCAAATATTCTCTGTTTTGTCACACAGAGGAAGACACTGACACTCTGCTGCAGTTGCTACTGGCAACCTGCCATCCGCAATATAATGGCCAAAACAGCTGCAGTATATTCATCCATTCTCAGCCTCCTGCAGTCCAGGGCCATATAAACACTATGGTGTGTCATTTTATAAACAGTGTCCTTTCCAAGTCAGTTTACTATATTAACTTATGAAGAACTATTCAAGGAAATAAATTTCAAAAATAAAACTAGCACAATGAGTTTTTTTTAATAATGTGAAGGGAAACAGACATGAAGAAAGATCTTAGATAGCAGCATGAAGCACACAGACAGCTGACTTCCTAATAAAATTAGGCTGCAAATGCAGAGTAGTTGATAGGCTCTCTGATCTGCAAAATCTGGTTCTGTTTGTATCACAAAATATCATCTTTGGCAACATCTTTTCTTCTGACAAGAAATGCACACTAAGAATCACAAAAAATCCCCAACAATAACAACAACATCAACAAAAAACACCCTAGAGTTTCGCCTCTTCCTAAATACATTTAAAACACAAGTCCTGATCTTTTGTCTTTGCTACAACACCTCAGCTTGCCACTCATTACTTCGGAAAAATATTATCATTTCATTCATCAGGGGAAAAGGGAGAGAAAAGCTTAGTCTCTAATGAATAAAACCATTGATAAGCTACATTTAGTGATGATACACTTAGGATTGCAAGCTAACTCTCACAGAAATGGCTTTGTCAGCTTATGCTTGTTTCTGATATCAGCTACTAATTCTTTGGACTTTTATGGACAACACTAGCCTTGCTCCTGTTCTTCCATCATTACAAAAATTTCAATATGTTTGCTGTAGACTAGCCAGAAGGATTTCCATTCAGCAGTATCCTGAAGTATATAACGTTGACACACAAATTCAAGGCAATGAGCAAACAAGTCACAGCACAGACAGTACAGGATCTTGTGCAAAAATGAAATTAAGCTCCAGTGAAATAGAGCTCCCTCTTGATGTTTCTTTTCATTTTGGTTTTTTTTCCTAGCTGACAAACACATACGACTTTCCAAAGCTATCTGTAGATTAGGAAGAAGTAGAACACTGATGTGTATTTAGTGGAAGAGTACTACATGGGATGGTCCTCCATACTGAGGAATCCTGATGCACACTGGCACAGAAGAAGGACTGGGAACATCACGCTGCAATGATTACAGAACAGGTTGGGGCTTCTGGGAGCAGAAATTCAACACTCTAGAGACATCCTGAGTCAAGAGAGAGGTTTGTGCTCATAGTACTGACTGGGAGAATTATTAGGTCAAGTGAGGAAAGCCAAGTCTGAGACAAAATCAAAAAATTCCTAAATAAGAAGGAAAGAAGTATCCCTTTTTCCATCCCGTTTCACTATTTACATATTCAATAAAATCCCAAGAGTAACAATGTCAAGAGATGTTCTGTGTCTTGAATGGCGGGTTTTGTACGGCCAATCATATTCACAGGACAAGGCCTGTGCGCTACTCTGACTCATTTTAGCTACCAGCTACAATTCAGTTTTGTGACTGAACTGAGGTTTATTCAAGCCCTGGATCATTTTGTGCCACAGGCAAGACTGTTTAAAGTGTATATTTATTGAACTGTTTTTTTTTTTTTTTAATGCGCTCCATTGAGTCTATTCCCATAGTAGAGGAATATAGAAGAAGGGAAATAGACCTTAAAAACAAAGACACAAAGACCTTGCAGGTAATATAAGAAAGCCTGTTAGGGCTGTCAGTCTGGATTTTTTTCTATATTGTACATTGTATCCTCTAATAGTCATGAAAAATGAAAAAGCTCCAAAGTGACAGGTTATTACATATTTCCAAAGTAAATCAAATCTAATCAGTTAAGTACCACAGGTTCTGTTAGTCCTCAGACACCAGAAATTTTCTGTAGTTCTCGAAGGTCACCTAACCCTTCTCTTTTTCCACCCACAAGTCTTCAGTCTGTTTGCACTGAATAGTTCATAGGCACCCAGCACCAAGAGCAAGACCACACTTCTGCACATTGTTCAGACAAGCATTAAAGAAAATGGGGTTGCTCAGCCAGAACACACCTCTCCAACTCTAGAAGCAATCACTAAATGCCTTGGCTAGAGTACAAATCCCCCCATCATCACCTGCTTACCCTCAGAGATGGGTTCACGGATGAGACTCTAGTTGACCAGAGGAGTTGACCAGCTACTACATAGCTCTGAATCTCATTATGTATCAGACACAATTGCTTTACTTTTCCTTGCTTCTAGGCAGTTTCCCTCTTTGTAGGTGAAGGCAGCTACCAAGAAAGTACCTAAACGCTCTGATGGAGAGAAGTAGGAGCTGTACGTGGACAATCCAAATTGTGGTGTTGGCAGGTTCTCTGGTGCCTGTAGGCACACGAGTTGGGCCTTCACTAGTTGGGTGTCACAATGGTTAGAGTAAGGCCCTTACAGCAGGCAATTTGAACATGGCCACCACTGATGTTTAAATGAACTAGCACAAATGTATTCTTTTCATGCATTCTGATTGTTATCAGTCGTCTTGAGCCAAATTAATTCACTGAAATTCAGTCTCATACAAAGGAATTAATTTCATTCCTTCCACATCTTCCAGTGAGCAATTTCTGAAAGCTGAGTGCCTATCTTCTCAGGAAAATACTTCAGGGAGATAGGTTGTAAACTATCAAATTATGACACATTCTTTTCTGTTCTTATATCAAGTGCTAAATAACAATAGAGTTGAATAATATGATTTGATTGTCATTAGTTGTATTGGAGCTTGAAATCTGTTAAATCAATGGTAGTTCATACTGTTCTTTCATTGCCTCAGATTCCTTCCAAACTCAGAAAAAAGGTCTCTCAAATTTTAAATCTTTTATTTTCTTTGGCAAGGATAATATCTGAAATTCTGTAGAACAAACAAAAGCACTGTACCATCTTCCTCCCTCTCTCTCAGATAGCTCTTCACACATTTTAGACAGTATGTAAGTTGATTTGTGAAGAACTGCAATAAAACATCCTGCACATCTTTTGCTGCCAGAATTACATACCCCAAAATTATTTTCATCTACTCAATTAGGCTCATGACCCAGTGATTTTATTATTTTCTCCTTGTTGCTTAAGGAACAAGTCACAGAAAAGCAGAAACACACAAATAAAATTTGCACATCTTGTATACACAGAATTCTAAATGCATCCTCCTTTAGACATATCTGGAAGTAGTAAGGAAGAAAACAAAAGTAATAACTCGTGAATTTTGTAGAGCTTATTTAGATAAGTGACATTAATAAGTTAGGTCTACATACAAACTAAAGTATATGGATTACTAGAGATATGTAAAGTAGCTAAATTTTATAAACCAGTTACATGTTAGTGATATCCTAGCAGTCAGTCACGACATAGTCAAATAGAGGCCTGCAACAATACCTACTGTATCTTTAGTTTTGAGATATGGCAAGGAAGGTAATTTGGGAATTCATTTGGGGAAAAAAATCTCAATAACTACAAATAACTATAAAAACATCGCAAAGCGTTTAAGTTCAATGATCAACTCCAAAATGGTTGTGAGAATCAAAACATCTTAAGGTAAAGGAAACAAATTCCCTTTTGGGTCCGTAAGTAATGATTTTTTAAACATAAATCATTACAAAAGTGCTCTCATACTGTAATTTGTCCTGCAATGTCTTGTGGCATTAGCTGTTTCAAGTTTTACCAATCTCTAAAAGCAAAGAAAAAAAAAACCAACTCTACAGAGTAACAACCAGAGACAGTAGAACAGTAGTAGTTTTAAAGAAAACGTAGTATTTTTTACTATTTATATAAATAGTAAAAATAGATCTTTCATTTTGAACCACATTTTTGATTAACAAATAGTCTCAGTGTTTGTGATTACTAACAAATTCAGATTTTTAAAATCTTGTCTTTTGCCAAATCTCTTAGAATAAACTTCCTCTTTTCACAGAACTCCATAAATCTCCCTCACAGAAGAGAACACCAAATATTTTATTTCCTATAGTACAACTGCATTTTCCCACAGATCCCAACTATTTTGTTGCTAATACTATCTCCAGAAGAGGTATCACACACAAACCCTGTATGTTCCACATATACAACTAAGCAAACTCAAGTGCACAAATAAACAAGCATGAATCAATGTCAGCACAAAACTGTAATTCTAGAGAAATTATTTGAAAGAAATTATATAATGCAGTGTGCAAAATAGAAAGCAACCTGTAATAAAAAGACATTTAAATGTCCAGAGGACAACACATTCTGCCCATTCATTACCAAAGCAAACCATTTGAACAGATTTGCCATGACAATAGAACAGGGAGGCAGGATGGTTTAATTTATATTCTGTAGTATTACATAAATTCCACTTTCAGAGCTGGGCATGAGAGAAGCCAGTATTTAAATTCTACAGTAAGCAATAAATGGTACTTTTTGCATATAAAGAAGCCAAAACCCCTTTCATTAGATATGGGGAGCAAATATCTAATTTGTATTTTAAAAGAAAATACATCATACTTTTCTTTACAGTGCTGATTAAATGAATCCTGAATCATAAGTTTGACACATGCCAGGCACCTGGTAGGGCAAGAGCTGGCACAAGCAGTGACAAATAAAGAATAATGCATGGGCAGGCTGTTTCCAAGCTGTCACTGCTCTGATAAGTGATGATAAAGGGAAGCATTATGTCTCTCCTAGTGACAGCCTGTAAACAAATTCTCCATTGTAATTGTTCTGTATGTTCTGTATATCTTCATTTAAAGTCTGGAGAAGTTTTTCTAAAATAATAGCAGAGACACAATTGCTTGGTCATATAATTAAAGGTCTGCTCAAGCAGAGTACCCATTTATTTAACTTGGTGCCCAGAAACAAATTGGAAACCAGGGTTCTGTCTTTGTCAGGAAAAAAAAAAATCACATAATAGTAAAAAAGCAGAACTGAAATTCTTCTCTCATGTTGGGATGCATACAGAGAAATTTCATGATCACATTAGTACCCATATTACCATGTGACAGGAAATGTTCCTCGAGAGTTATGGAGAATGCAGAAAGGGAGACTTAAAAGATTACGTGAAAGCTAGAGCTGGTCTTCAGGATGTGCTTGACTGCAGTAGGGACCACGAAGAAGGACGGAAAATACAAACAAAATAAAGCGTTTTGTTAAGCCCCACTTCTGTCCAGCCAGGCAAGTCCACCCCAAATTTTTGCCTGCAACAGAGCCCTTCTCCACATCTGTAGCACCTCAAATTTCAGCCCAAAAATACTAACGATTTCTGTTAAGGATTGCTAACCAGCAAATTATCAAATAATTAAGAGCAGCAACAGAGTCTGCTAAATGCCTGGATAAACAATTTGAACTAAATCTGTTTATTTCTAACCTGAATTGACTGAGAGGTAAGTAATTCCATCTCTGCCATTCCCAACATGAACCATATGAAAATAGTCCAAAAATAACATACAGTAAATAGAAAAAGTATATTGGTCTCTCCTGTTATCTCAGCACATGCATATGAGAGGAAGCAATGTGGCCAAAACTACAGTAGTCTGTGGCCTTAGGTCAGTAAAACAATAGACAAATGACTATTTCTCTTGGTGAAAATTAAAGCAGTAAAATGGCTGTTTTGCCTTGCAACAGCCACAAGGCCAGCTTGTTTGAGGCCAGCTCAAGAAGATTTTTCTCTATCTTTTTTACTCTCTGGCCAGCAACAAAGAGCTTTGTGCCAATATGCAGAGACAAACCAAAGCACACTTATGCACCCTCCATGGCTCTCAGTGAGAAGAACCTCCATCACCTCATTATGTCCCTTTCTGCAAGATGGGATTATCTTCCCAGGTAAAATTAGCAAAGATATCTTCCTTTCATTTCCTGAAGCCTCAAGCATACTTTTCCCAGAACAGCTTAATCTTTTGATGACTGACTGAAGCTTGACAGAAAATACATAAAGGAAACTGAGTGGCCTATGGTTCTTTAGTTATTCCTTGTTTTCTGCTGCAGTTGACAAAATAGCTCATCCAGTGCATTGCCATTCTTTTTACTTTCATTGCCTGTATGTCTGCTACCATAAAAGCATATCAGTCTGAATAGAGACTACAAGGTGAGCCTATGATTTTGGGTACATCATACTCCTTTCTTCAAGTTTCCCTTTAAGTTTCTTATTTGCAGAATGTTGATTGGAAGTACTGGTTAAACACAGAATGGTTGCACAGTCTGTACCAGGTCAGCTGCCACTTTTCATAGCCAAGTCAAAGTCTACAAGAAGGAGAAGTCCCCTGGTTATAACTCTGGGTAAACTAATCCACGGCTGCACTACCCCTCTTGGAATAAGTCTTTTGTAAAGTCCAAACTGAATCTTCCAAGCTGCATCCTGGGGTTGTTGCCCCTTATTATACCATCTGCCAGTATCAGGAGGAATTTAGTTTTGTCATCTCTGCAATTCCCATTCAAGTTACTGTGGGCAGATATTAGATCACCATTTAGCTGCTGCTTTGCCAGACTAAACAAGCCCAGGTTTGTCAGCCTCTTTTCAAAGGTCACATACTTTTGGCCCAAGACAGTCCTGCCAGTCCTCAGCTAAGCTGACTCCAGCTGTGTTCCTTGAACTGCAGAGCCCAAAATTAGATGCACAATTTCAGCTCTGTGCAGAACCAATGTTGTAAAAAGCATAATTTAATTTTATCTGCTTACTCTCATCCTAGAGATGAGCCCAATCCAGCTTGCCTTTCTGGTGATACAAGGCCAATCCTTTCTCCTATTCACTTGGCATCCATTATGACCTTTGCAGGTCCTTCCATCACACCAGCTTGCCAGTTTGCATCTTTACTGGTACATGTTATTCACTGGTACAGTGAATGTGTACATCTTTACTGGTATAGTTATTCACCTAGGTGCAGAATCTATCACTCCTTACTGAACTTAATGAGCTTCCTATGTTATTGGATGTGTCAATCACTTTCTACATTTTTGTACCATACACATATTTGCTGAGGGCACACTGTCTCATCATGCAAGTTATCAGTGACTAACACTGACCTCAGTATTTACCTAAGCTATTCTGCCACTTAGTCCTGACTAAGGAAATCTGGGGGAAGGATGGGGAAGTTTTCTGCCAAATAGATTTTAGCATCTGATCTGACCCATTCCAGAAAACAAGAAGTTCCAGAAGCAGACAGGTACTGTGGAAACTATTGGGTATGGTACGTTCTCATAAAGACTGATAAATAAGGGAAAAATTCATAGCTACTTAATAGCAATTGGCTAAAAGCCATCTTATTTTAGCACTAGATAACCCATTCTTTCGAAATAGTTTTGCACACCAAAAACTAAGATCACTTGAGATCACCATGTACTTATTGCTGATGTGGAAGTAGCACTGCTTACAGAGACACTTG
Organism: Illadopsis cleaveri; assembly: GCA_013399915.1. Lineage (NCBI taxonomy): Eukaryota > Metazoa > Chordata > Aves > Passeriformes > Timaliidae > Illadopsis > Illadopsis cleaveri. Next base: position 935,800 of record VXBB01022695.1, read on the forward strand.
TGCTAAACACTCAGAAACTTGTTTTCGCTGTGATGTTTCGGCTAACTGGCTCAAGTCAAGCTAAAATGCAATCTCTTTTTTCTGATATTAATAATGAGCCAAGCTAAAATGCAGGGTTTTTTTCTGATGTTAATAATGACTCAAAGTCCTTGCATGATATACTACAAAGCTGTGGAGAGTATCCTGAATGTGCAATAGTTCTGTTCATTCCTTGCATTTCAGTGACTGAACTCCCAGATGGCAACCTCATTTTGATGTTCAATTTCAACTACAGCCTGTTGAAGTTGAAAGGATCTCCAAACTCCGTAGTAAATGCACATTTTTTTGCCTCAACCTGAAAAGGTCAGCATTACTAAGAGCAAGAGGCTGAACAGAGCAGATGAATACAGCTTGATTTCATTCAGGATAGACTTAAGGAACAGATCTATTTTGTTGTGCATGGGCTTTCACATAGTCATGAAAGGAGTGATGGGGACTGTAGAATCTGTAAGGCAAGCTGGATTTGCTGAGACTTCTCCAATATAGCTCCATTCAATAGAGACATGCAGAGATCCTGGTACCTCTTTGTTCCACTTCCCTGGGCCCAGATAATTATGACTTACCAGTCATTCTGTCACCAGCAGAGAAGTGCCTTTGTCAACAAGATGAGTGTTCAGGTAATTGAACACCTAGATATCAGGTGTGGTGACTGCTTACACAGATGTCACTGAAGCATCATTAAACTCTTGAGGTACTTTTTCATTCTAGATTTTTGAACAGGGAAAGGACTGAAACACTTCATTTTTAGGTTGCAGTAACGCAGCACAGTAAGTCAAACCACCTCATAAGCAGCTAGGGCTAGCTTGATAGTTTTTTGGTAGTACTGACATAGCTCCAAGTTTTTCTTCCTCATAAGAAAACAATGAAACATTTTTTAATGGATTTATTCCAACTGCCAGTTGCATAAGGTAGTTCTTGAAACTTTCAATGGCACTGTAGTATGGTAGGATGTTTTTCCTACAGCTGATAGCAGATTCCTTCATTTGCAGAACATTTTGCTTCCTGGAATAGCTTTACCACAAGAGCAGCACGGCTGATGGAACAAACTTCAACCAAACTGGAAAGAACTTCTTCCCAGTACTATCTTGGTAGCCCTGAACTTCACGTGACCCATACAAGTGTGCTCAGAGACACACTGCTCACCCAGGGGATGAGAAGAACGGCAGAGGAGGTTGCAAAAGCTTTCTAAATGGACATTTTTTTACAACAGAGACTTCACTGTGGATGCGCAGACTTGTTTTGGCACTTTCTTACATCCCTAATTCAACAAATGTTACTGTTGCTACAGCTTGAACAAGAATTTAGACAACTGGATTACCTATCAGGGAAACTATTTCAGTATACAGTAAGATAATGCAGAAATGTACAGCCTTTATAGGTCATTCTCTGAACACAATTACGTAGCACAGACCTGTCAAAAGAGTGACCTTGCTGCATTAAAATTTGATTATTTTTAACAGGTCTGTTTACTACAGAGGTATTTATACAGTAACTTGTCCCCAAGGGAAGTACATTGTGAGGTTTCTTCCAGGTTGCAAGGGCAATTAGAAGGTTATTTGGAACTGAATCCATGAAAGAGAAACTTTCCTTGAGATCAATATATAACTCACAAATGGTATCCTCTTTCTTTCACAGTCACAATTTTGCATCCTGACAATATTGATTCTTAAAAATTGTAAAGGATGACCTGTCAAGCAGCACTTCCTTTTGTAATGTATTTTTAACACTGCAAACAGCCTTGCAGATTTTGAGACCTGTTTTTAGAGCGACATCTTCTCTGTTTCGCCTGACACTATCTTTGACATACTTTTAGTTCTTCCTCCAAAATATATCACTGACTTTTGCAATAGGTAGTGTCTCCAGAGAACAGTTTTCTCTCATTTTGCTCTTTTTAACCTCTCAAATGCCAAGATTGTATTGGAGAACTGCCAAAACACCACCGTGAGGATGGCACTGACCTTATATCTGCAGAGGACCATAACACTGGTCCTTAGGAAGACTAGAAATAGAGTCACAGAACACATGTAATTACTTTTTAAGCAGCATCATATTCTGGTACAGCTCCCTGTATTGAACACTTATTTCCCAGAGTAATTCTACTGACATTCTAATGTGTTGCAAACCTTAGGCTTGACTAACCTAAATGTATTGGAATATGGCCATCTATTCACAGAATCTTTGAATAACCTCCTGACTAACTGAAAGTGCTATATTTCTGTACTCCTTTGCCATCCTATGTGCTAACCATCACAGGTTGGTCAGGTCCTAAACAGAGCTTGAATTTAGTCCTTTTCCTCAAGAATTCAGTGAGGTTTTTTTCCCTAGTGCACAGGATTCTTGATGTAAATAAGAGAAGCCCTTGAAATATACTTTGAAACTCAGGTTTCAAAACACAAAAGAGATCATGGGCAATACCTTATTTATCGTCTTTGAAATTTGATATATCAAGAAGTTGATCTTGTCTTCCAACTTTTGTATTGATATTTTTCTTTTTTAAAATGCTCTCTCTGACAGAGGACCTGGAGTTCTGAGGTATCAAATCTTTCCTGTGCAGCGATGAATTTACCTATGCTCTGCATAGTGCAACAGGATAAAACATGGAGATGCTCAATGAGGTTTCTCTGACCTACTGAAAGAGGCCCCAGATTCCTAGCAGTGCAAATACTAGGATCTTGGAGCCATAGATTTCTAATTATCCTTCATATCTCCTGAATTTTATTTCCTGTAACAAAACACCTGGCAATACCAGACTTTTTTTACAGGTGGAATGCAGGCCTTTATAAGCTTTAAGAACACTTATTGATAAGCAAGTAACCAGTTCCTTCTCTCAATTGCTGCATTTCATCATCCAGATATTTTCTTTTCTTAGCTGTTATTTCAAGAGTTTTTCCCTCTTTCAGTTTTGTCCAGAGTGGAAATACAACCCATCTTCTGATACTTTAAAACTAAAAAGTTTCTGTTTTTCACTAAGCTAGAACTGTAGTTCTCAAACTGTTTCAATCATTTAACTGCAGAAGTTAGCCCTGTTAGTTGGATAACCTTTGCACTCACTGCTATGTGGAGCACAGTGGAAAGACAGAGTTATTATTGCTGAAGAGGTTTTCAGAAAGCTGCAGTCCACGGAAATTCTCTGACAACCTATTGGCAAAGAAAAGCAATCAATTTAAGTCATGTTTTTTAGATTAGGTCAGGTACCTTGTTTACCCCATTTCATTATTTGCAACAAACAGTTTGCTTCCAAAATTAGGTCTATTGAAATCTTACAGTGAAAGAGTTGTTTGGGTTACATACTTTGAAGCATGAGAATTAATATCAAAAAGGAAACTACTCTCTGTTCACAGACTATCTGCTATGATGATGTTCCTCTACATAATGAGGCAAACACTGATGCATAATTAGGCATCTTCTAACATCACTGTGAGCTATTAATCAAACAAGAACACCATGTTTTATCATGGATATAGGATCCGCTTTTCACTTTTTATTTAAAACAAGAAAAAGAATAAATAAAGAGCTGCTACATAAATCAAGTTTTGGAAAGAGAGACATTGAGTTCTTTCTTTTCTTTGTTATGCTTTTCTCCCTTTGTTTTAAACATTGAATCAACCTGTCTTTTCCTATCTCTCTCAGTTGTCACAACTGTTCTTTAGTATCACTAATGCTCTTCACATTCTCTTTAGTCTGGCAGGTTGCCTCATTAAGGGTAAGGAAGAGAAAGACATATTGAATATCAAATGAACATCTAAGACCTAAAGTTTAACTAATTAAATAAATATTATATTGAATATTAACCAGCAGATCCATGCTCCAGGCAGCATTCATACAATAACAAAGGGACTGGGCTCAGACTATGCCCATGCATTTCTATACATCTTATTTTGAATACTCCTCCACCACTATTCCTCACCCAAACAGTTGTCTGTCTTGCAGCATCAAAATACAGAGGATATAACCCAGTATTTTTTACTTTACATGGCAACAAAATTTATGGCAATATAGTCACCTCTGGGTACAAGGAATAAGGATGGCATGGACTGTTCTCAAATCTCTCTGGAAAACTAAGTCTTAGGCTTGTTTCATCTTCCTATAGACAGCCACATGAACCCAGATTCAAACACAAGGCCTGTTACATCTGGCTATATATTTTACTAGTATACACAGTATTGTCCCAGTGATCTTTTCAAATCTTTCATAAGTAAAGGATTAATGGACTAGCCAGTGTCAAGTGAGAAATAAATCATTGCCATGGACATGTCTTCTTGCTCTTAGAAAGCGTAAAGCTATTTCAAAACAGAAATGGTTATATCTGCTTTGCAGCATTTTACAGATGCTTAAAGATGGACAAAATGCTGTAATTCTGAACACAGTTTTCACACCTTTACTACTGTTAAAACTGCAGATAATGGATTTAAGAGAAGACATAACCTTTGTATTTAATATTTCCTCAATATTGCCTTGACATATAAAAATTACAATTTAGATTTACAACAGAAATACCTGAATTTAAGTAGTACCTGGAAAAACAAAAGATTTTCATTTAAAAGAACTTTTTCCTGAGTATTCAGTAGACTGCCGATATCTTGACTGATCCAAGAAGTTCCACTGGTCCTGACCAGAACTATATGAACCTTCCCCTCACCATCACCTTTTCAATTAACTGGAAGTGTGGTTCACACACTGTGTGTCACTTACACTTCTCCCCAGTTCTGTGCTTTAGCAGACCAAGGTTTTGTTTTTAAAACAAAGGTGTAACAAAAGGCTTGGGAAAGTTTTTGCCATTTCCTGCAAACTTTATTTTTTTTAAATCTATGTGTCCTCTGCACTTTGCACAGTTGAAAACCAGCCATATGAAGATTTACTGTGGTAAGCATGCTAAGTGCAATGCAAAAATAAATCAGGGCAGAAAATACTCTGCCTGGAAAAACTTTTCATTGTGTGAGTCACATTTCAGGAGATGTACTGTGCTACCCACAGGTAACCTCCTCCAGCTACTCAGAATTACACAAGCAGCAGTATCTTTCCAAATGTCAACTTACTCATCTCCATGGCAGCTCCAGCAAGGGCTTTCCTGGGAAAAACACAAGTATTTTTGCATTTAGCTGTAGTTTGATCTGTAGAGTTGCGAGGTTTTTCCCATGGAAATGTTGCAATCACATTTCTATTTTTTTCAGGTTTTGTTTAATTTTTTATAATTTATTGCTTAAGGTTTGTTTCTTTTCTGCTTCTTGTGAGGGCATAGCTCAGGCTCAAGTAGAACAATTAGGAAACAAATGTAAGAGGTATAGGCAAAAGCACAGACAAACAAACAGAGAAATTGCCACCATTGACCCATGTACCAGTTTTGTAACTGTTTCCATGCAGTGAATTTTTAAGAAATTATTGAAGTATTGAAAAAAATGAAATTTGATTAAATTTTCTGATTACCTAAGACATTCTTAGATCTATTTATCACCATCTGAAGTGGTATATGCCTATCAGACTCTGGAATGTAAACTGTGACAGCACTTATACACCAAGAAATGTGTTTAGCTTAATATTAAAGCTACCTGAGAGCTGGAGCTCTGAATTCTTTCTAGAGTAATGTTGCTGTGTTCATGTTTTCTTGGAAGCAGCTGAAAGGTAGTAAGAGCAACAGAAAAATAATAGGGGAGTTAATAAAACTTACAGTGGGCACAGCTGAATACAGGAACACTATAAAAACCCAAACCAGCAGATAGCACATAAGTAAAAGGTTAAATAAAAATACCTACCAACGTTCTGATACGGATATGACTTCTATTCATACCAGACTATCATTCTGCTGTAGGGTTGGGCTTTTAGTTCTGCTGTAAAGAACACACTCTATTTTAGCAATACATTTTGTAATTTGGTTCACTTTGTGGATTGGAGCCAAAGGGGAAATACTTAAAACTCAGACAAAAGAACCCAATTTCCAAAAGAACTGCTGGAGATGTTCAGAAGAAGGAAACAACATGTTACCTGGTTTCTTTCACTGACACACGTTCAGGTTGCCACAAGGAAATTCACTCTAGGATAAGAGACTCCCTTAACAGGAAACTTCCCTCAGCATGAAAGTGATGTGCTTCATTTATTAAGATTACCAGACAACTCTTTTAAAGCAAGAGTTTTACACAAGTGAAAATTTCAGTTCCAAGGGAATTAAGGATTGAAGGAGTCATTTATGTTGTAGTTCTGTAGACCACTCAATGAAGCATGGCCAAGCACTACCAATAGACCTCAGTTTTTATAAAACAAATTAAACCCATCAGGACATGGGACTTGTACTGTGTCTTGAACTTATTCTATCTTGATTTGCTCTATCTGTAAAAATACATAAGGAACATAGACCATACCTGCAACTTGCTTAAAGAGCTGATGATTATTGTTCAGCTTGCCCTAGTTGTAATACCACAATTACGGGTGGGAAATTGGCTGCTGCTCATTCTCTGTTTCTAAGCTTTAATTACACTATCAGGCTTTTTTTCTGTTGCATTTTATTTAGCTGTGTGTAGTTGCATAGTTCTCTCCCTAAAAGGAAACCATAGCATCTACAGAGAAGGATTAAAGAACCGAAGTAATCAGGCCTGGGAGGAAGAAACCCTCATCCCCTACTTCATATCCTGATGGCAAAAACTCAACTCAGTGGAGCAACACATAAGGAGGTTGAGCATATCACCAGAGAAAAGGGTAGATAATAAGATGCTGGCTTAAAAGTACTTTACTAGCATCATTAATAACAACAAGGAATAATTAGATAATTTACATAAGTGTAAATACAATTTAAATTGCACTAATTTAACTGACTGTGATGTCTTGATTAGGCAATTAAAAGTGTTAGATCAACAGTAGATTTGAATTCTTGGATACAAATGTGTGCTCTTTTGTTTACCAAAATTGTATATAAATTATATATATAACAGCACACTTACACCATGCTTTTGGAAAGATCTCACAGAATGTGATAAAACCAAAAATACTTCAGTTTCCTTTGAACACGTCCTAGAAACTTTTCATAATATCTTGTTTCAATAACCCTACTGTGTGTTTTGTTTAGCAACTACTCCAGCAAAACTCTGCAGAATACCTTGAAAGCAACTAAGTCAGCAAGGCCAGTATTTCATCTATTCATCAGTGTCAATATTGTTTTTACTTTTAAGGCCCTTTGCAGCCTCCAAACACCAGAGCTATCTGTTTCATCAGACAACAGTTTACCATGGGACTTAGGGCTTGTTAATGCAATGATTCAGTATCTGCCATAAGACTGAGGAAGCTTTACACACACAAGCAATTGCTTTATACATTTATCAAGTTTATGAAAATGCACTGTGTTTCAAGCCAAGATCTTCTGAAAAGGACTTTTATATAATACAGATAATTTGTAAACCATACAGGGAAAACTTCACCATATTAAAAAGAACAGGAGGTAGATATAAAAACATAAAGCCATCTCCATATTTGACGGCTCAGATGAGCATCACTAAACCCCAGCTAGCCAAGTACAAACTCTCTGACAGCTGCTGTTCACCAGAACTCTTAAGGCACTGTGGGATCCCAGCTGAGTCTCTGTCTCATTTCAGTTTTCCTGGATCTCATTTTTGGGGAATGTGAAGGGCTCAAGGTTACTACCAAGAGGAGCTTTCAAAACCTGCTGGCGAAGCAGGGAAATTTCTGATTCCAGTGAGCCAGTGTAGCCTAAGGATTGCATAGGGCAGCACGAAGTCTTTAAGATATTGCCCCCAAGTAGCAATAAAGACATTCTACCCATGTGTGTATACACATGAGGACGGGAGGTGACAGCAGACGGGAAAATTCACTCTCTGTGAAACTCCTGTCTCACTCTGGTGCCTGGATAGACGACAAAAGTGAACAAATTACCATCTCAGGCGGCTAAAGCAGAGAACAAATACTTACACTCAGACTTAGGACTATTTATTTGGTAGGAGCCAATTTAACATCATGACTGAGTTTTTCTAAGTATTTCTGTTCACTTTGGAGTTTTCACCAAATTAATTGTTAGGCTACAGAAATTTTCATTTCTTTTTTCAGTGAAGCCCAATTTGCTTGTTTTTCCCAAACTTCATCTATGTTTTGAACATATCTGTAGAGAGTAACTGGAACTCTGAATCTATTGTATGCCACTGATTAATTTAGTCTTGTTTTTTTCTATAGGTTTCACATTTCTTCATAGTCTCTCTTCCTGAGCAAAAATGGACTGATTGCAAAAAAAAAACTGAGAGGAATTTTAAAGTCAGTTAAATAGTATTCATATGTTGTCATATACTCCACATTATTGCCATAATAACTATGTTTACACAAAATTAAAGAATAAAATTAGACTGCGGGCAATGTTTTAGGGAAAAAGACAGACAACACTTGCTATTTTTCATTATTATAAGCTAAAATTAATTTCCTTTTCATATTTCTGAGTGAAAAGGTGATTGCCTCAGTAAAAATGGAGACTGGTTACTATCGGTAACCTTGTGAAACAGTTATTCAGCACTGGAATGACATTATGTATTTCATGTCATGTAAGACTTACCAAAGTGCCTAAACTAAAAAGACTCACCAGGACTTCTTTTCTCCCTTTTAATATTTTATACTACTGCCACATGCACTTTTAAACATCCAATCAATTTTTATGAACATTCTGATTTTTTTCTGAAAACAAACCCAAGGTGAATATACGTAGTTTTAAAAACCGTTACCTTGCGCTGAATTTCTCCTGGAGAACTTCACCTAATATAGCAAAGCACAAATAGTCATCTGATTCACAGTATCATTTCTCTCAGATTTTTCTGTCATCAGTCGTGAAAACTGTGCATAAAGAATGACTTGTTCATTTGTTTTCTTTCCATTATACACCCCAGTTTGAAACAACACAGTATATGACCATTCATAAATACATGTGTCTGTCTAGGCTTTGCAATTTTTTTTTTTTAATTATTCTTTTCTATCTAACTGATCTATATTTCCTCTTTTTTTACGTAATTTAAATGACTTGCCTTCTACCTGGTTGTTGTATTTTCCCCTGTAATTGCCACAGGAATACCTACTCTTGAATCCAACTTTTCTGTAGGACAATGTACAGTTGGAAAACTGTGACTGGTGTTTCCACACATCAACGCTTACAGGAAGCACAGAATGTCCTGTGGCAGCAATTAAATTACTGCCTTTTAGAACTGAAAATTTCTCCCCGAGTATCATCTAGATCCTGTAAACGTTCCTGCTGAGGGAAAACTGCAAAGACTGCTTTCAAAAAGACCTCACTGAAAGATTCATATTCTTTTTACTTTGCACAATTCATCAGTGCAAGGATAAGTTATGAAGATACACTTTAGCAACAATTCCTCACATTAAAACCTTCAGACAGCTATGAATTGCACACATTAGGCAGGAAGATTTTTCTACATAATGTATAATTTTCACAGTTCAGCCACATGTTGCAGAGCACTAGGAAAAGAGCTACCATTTATTTAATCTCTAAAGATCCCTCTGCCTCTTTATCTGAAGTGAGAGGAATTAATGGTAGTCAGGTGCTTTTAGAAAAGTTTCATTGCTTACATTTTTAAGTCCTCATTAAAAAAAAAAAATGGCTAAACTAAATGCAGAGACTCCTTTAACAAGCAATAGCCATGTCAGATAAACTAATTGTTAAGTAATGGCCAGAATCCTAAAGCTATTCAAGCACTCTTTTGAGCAGTGCTTGGTAACAATGAGAGATAAGTATTTAAATACTTCTAAAACTCTCATTAATAATAATAAAAAAGCATAAGAGGTAAAAATATTCTGACCTCACTTCCTGCTATTTTTCTTCAGCAAGTTAATTTGTAAAAGCTACCTGAAAAATGGAATTGGATATAATTAGCAAGCAGTATTTATCACTGTACAATGGCTTAAAATCAGTGCATGAGTACTGACTAACCAAAGCACTGTAACTCAGATAAAGAGGAAAGTGGTGAGCAAACCCAGAAGTTTGAGTATTGCTGCTGGTAGCTACTAAAAATCTCATGTTCCTTCACATGCAAACTGTTTTAAAGGGTTTTTAAAACTACTTTGTAGGTAACAAGTAGAAATAAAGTTTGCACATCCACAGCTTCAGGCAGATGAAGACCATGAGGACATATTACAGTCAGAAATGCTCAGCATGTTCAGAAAAGGCTTTGTAATTTTTCAAGTAAGTTTGCAAATATTACTGGACAATACAATCCAGTAATACTAGTAACATGGAAGCACTTCATTGCTGGCAAAAAATACAAAAAGAGAAGTGATCCATGATCTTCACAGATCTTGAAAGAAGAATGTTAATCTGCACATCCCAAGAAAAATATTAGATGCTCTTCATTAGAAGTGATAATTATCACTTCATGACTCATGACATTCAGAATTTATCATCAGCTTCCAAACTAGCTGCATGTGTTATTGAGATTATTATCACTCTGACTAACACTGTGGAAATTTTCGCTGGAACTGTTTACAGATTGTTAAGATACCAGCCAGTGAAGCGTATTTTGTTGGCACTTATTCAGTGGCAAAAACAGGGGGAAAGAGGTAGAAAATTAACAGAAATATTTCCTTTTTCTCTGGCTGACCATAACCAAGTACTGGTGACCACAAACTATTCAGCAAATTTTGAGACAAATTTCAAAAAAATGGTACATAGCTGCATTTCATATATTGCCATAGAAAGGATGTCTTTATAGCCTCTGATATTTAAAGTGCAGGACTAAACATTTTACCCCTGGTTTAACACACCTTACTGATAAAATAAAATTGCATCCACACATTGAAGAAACTATTTGGTCAGGAGCAAGTGTACTGTAAGCAAAGTTGTCTCAATATCTGCACAAATTAACAATCTGATCCAACAGCTTTAACTCTGACAAAGTCCCTATTGATGCACCTAATGTAGTACAAGGCAGTTTAAGTAGCAAAATGACTTTTTGTCATTAGGCACTATTAGACTTGAAAAAACAGTAAGTTCTTCTGGCCAATTTAGCCTTAGTAGAGTAATTACCATGTTATATCAGCATTTGTGGCGCACTGATACTCAGGTTGCTGAAAATCAGATTGTGTGGAGGATGACTCCAATTCTGATCTGTCCTGCCCTCTTCCCTATTTTGAACCAGCCCTCTGCAGCCCCTACCGGGATAGGTGGAAACCAGAGCCCAGAGAGCAGTAGCTACATGACCAGGCAGTGAAATCAGGATAAAGTCAGCCATGCACTCCTATCTTTATAAGTCTAGGGATGCCTGGAACTCTGAAGTCTATTTGACCCTGGCTAGCTGCAAAGGCTGAATTATACCGAGTCCAGCAGATGAAACTAGTTTTAATTAATAAAAATTCCATTGGTTATTATTTCTGAACATTAGTCCATGAAGAATTCTAAATATCAATATGAATTTGAATTTTGCATTTCTCATGCTGGGAAAAACAAGTAAACAATTAAAGTCGTACTCCAAGTTTGAACTGGACTAAGCTTAATGAACAGAGAATCTGTTTCCCTATATGACAGTTCAGATTGGTTTTCCAGATTACTGACCTGTATTGATGAAAAGTTGTGAGGCTAATGACTTGAGACACAATCTTCACTATATTATGCCTTATGCATTAGAAAGTCAATTTGGAAAAAAGAATCAGAATAAGAAAAAAAAAAGTGAAATAAGAATAAATCTAGACACTGATACAGTGCATATAAAAGGGATTTAAAATAGAGGCCTTACCCATTAAAAATTCAATCACGATGCAGCTATTTAAGCACTGACATGATAGGTACTTAGTCATCGTGGCCCAAATACTGACTTATCTACAGATTTGATTGTGCAAAACCTTCTTTGCTATATAAGGTTCTTTTGGGTTTGATTTGTAGCTTACTTCAGCCCAAGTCTGCTAAGTCTTCTACAGAGACTCACTTTCTTTCTCCTCCTCCTCCCTATATATTTAGTCCCATAATGAAATATTTCCCTGTCCACATTTGCAAAATTAGACTAGTTTGTGGACTGAACAAATGGAGTTCATAATTTCAGTTCATGATATGAATCTGAAAGGGGAAGACTTAGACCCTAGACGACAGAAATCTATGATGTTTAAGCTGGATATAGAAAAAGAAAATGCTGATAATACAGATGATAATTGTAATGGTGTTTATAATGAACAAATTCTCACACACTTTGTAATAACAGCAGAAGTTATTTATAATTGCAGGGAATACTACATTTATCCCAGCAGCAATCCCTTGCATTGAGTTAAAATGCCCAAACCACACATCCTTCAAAGTCTGAAAAATGTATTAAATAGCTTGTCAGCATCATGCATAGCATACACAAAATTGGGAATGTGTGACCTAGAAGTTTTAGTAGCATGTTAACTTGGGATTCACAGAAAGTTTGGTGGTTTTCTCTTGCTAATTTAAACCTTCACACTTCACATTTATCATCATATTTGCACTCCGTACTGCACATCTCACACAATTATCTACACACTCATTTCCATACTAGAACATCACAATTTATGTCCAACTACACCTAACCATGACTTATTAGGGATGAATAAAATGTTTGCTTACAAGAATGACAGAGTACATGATCTTCCATTACCACAATACTTGCAAAATCTGGTGTGATCTTGCAGGCTCATCTATGTTGAGACAACCACGAAAAGACTTAATGCTGCAGATATTTATGTTCAGTCATTGCTTTGGTAATCTGGACAGTCTCTGGTAAATGGAACTTTATTTTTTAAAGTTAAAAAGATTTTTATAAGCTTACAGTGATAAGACTAAGAAAAAAAATCAAACCCAATATTAAGCTTTCAGAGATATTATTTAAACATTCTTACTCAAGTTAGCTAAAGAATTTCCTAGTCTACTGCTCAGGTAACTGATCAGAGAATAGGCTGATGGCCATTTGAGTCATATATTGATTGAATGTTATTGAGAAATCAATTCTGAGAAGCTCTTTCAGTATATTTATACAAGAATAGGTAATTTGAAGCATGTAAGAACACACAATGTCAGGAACTATTAATGCTATTCCAAAATAACAGAGATCCAGGTTAATGCCTAACTTGTGAGAAGACTCCTGAGAGCAAGTTTCACCAAGTTCCTACCAAGCATTATTTTATGCTAAGGCAGGAGTCCAGAAATATGGCACTCAAAGGACACAAGATAAAACCCAAAACCAAGAAAGAGGAAAAAAAATTATTAAAGCTGTTGTTGCTGGCAGTTTACTTTCTTTTCTCTCTCTTTGTGAAAATGCTTTTAAATAGTACGTAGGTAATTTAGTTAGCTAATGTCACTCATGTCAAGAGAGTCTGATGCTTAGGAAAATTATGTTTACATGAGAATTTCAAACATCAGTGTTATGTACCTGTGAAAGTCAAAGAATACAGGGGAAACAGGCTTGCAATATAGATCAGATCTTTCAATAAAGTAGGTGGTATGAAAAATATAATCTTTTTTCAATTAGGTCATCAGGTCTAACAGAAGATGTTACATAAATAAAATACATATTAATAAAATGTAATCTCACTTTAAGGAAGTGAGCGGGATGAATTCAAGTTAGCAGTCTATAATTTGAAGTGATGTATGTCCAAGGCATTTAGCAACACATACTTGCAAAAAAACCGCTCCTAGGTTTTAAAAAGATCAAAACAGTGCATTTTTAATTTCTTAGATAACATAGTCCTGAAGTGACCTGTAGAAGATGACTCATGATTTAAACAATGTACTCCTTTCCTTACACTTTGAAAAAATAGAAAAGCAATGAAGAGAAATCCAGTTCTTGCTAAATCACAATATCTCAAACATTTATAGACATGAAAGACTTTCCATGAATATTGCTGTGAATAATTTAAGCAGCACACAGAAACTTCAAGGATTGAATGGGGACCTATTAGATTAAAAGATCTTTTGCTACCCAAGTTAGCAAGGGAAGTTCCATCCTTGAGTAAGACAAAATAAACAGAAACAGAAATATGCAGAAGAAAACCAGTCTTTGAACAGACTGTGGGTGATCCAAGTTTATGTGCAATCTGCTAGAAACACTGGGTTAGCAATATTTTACGGACAAAATAAATACCATGCAAATTTGTTTCAAGGATGGTCATAAACCACACAATGAACACAATTACTACTTGACACAGCCAGATCCCAAGAAGGAACTCTCTTGCAGTTACACAAATATCAATGCCTCCTCTTCCACACCTTTGAAGCAGCACAACTAAGCTTTCTCTGCACTTGTCATCATAACAGCATTTCAGTTTTTCCACCTCCCAACTGACTGGAAATAAAAGAAATTCAGAATCTTGCTATATAAACCATGTCTGATATGAACGTTCACACATGTTACAAGCTACTGAAATCACTACTTAATCACTACCTACACAGCATATTTTAAAGAATCAAGACAAAGTACAAAGCAATGGGCATAATTTAAAAAGAAGAGAAAACAATGAGAGAGAAAGACAAGTTTGCCGCAAAGCTTAGAGTAATTGGATGTTATCAAATGTACTTAAAATGCAAATTGATTTGAACACCAAACAAGAACGTGGCTTTTGGGATTAACTTTGAATGCTTAAGATTTACCCATGTGTGAAACTTTGAGTTTTAGTCCTCCAGCAATGGAACTCATAGAAAACATGAAGTTTCAACAATTTAGTACAAGAATCATAATGTTCTGAAATTAGGGATTTTTTTTCTAAATCTGCAAAATTAAGAAAATTCAATCATAACTGAATTCTTGGTAAGGCAGAAAGCCCTGGAATAATGATGATAATGCCTATTCTACAAAAATGAATGTATTTTCTTTGCTTCAAGTAGCACTAGTTTCTCTATAATAATTATTTTTGACTGACCTTTAGGAAAGAGCTTTTACTGCAGGCACTAACAATTTGGACTTCCCAGAAATGCTGAAGGAACTCAGCAGCTTTGAAATGTTTTGCCTTTTACAGAAAGACAGTTAACATTCAAGATCAATACTACCTACACTTTGCTGTCATAACTAATGCAGGATGTCTTGAAAGACAATAAGATAAAGTTTGTTTTGGTTCCTAGTGTATTTTTGTACTAGGAATAATTTTTTTATGATTATTAGAAACAAAATGGAAATAATATTATTTAAAATAGCATCACAAATAACTACAATTCAAAAGTGAACTGTTCATAACCCCCCAAAAATTTATATTCAGATTTCTAGCATAATTCAGCACATGCTTTATTAGTCAACAGCATTTAGAAAGAGTGAATGCTGCTCTCAAACTACTGACTGTTCATTAGAAGTATGTATTATTAGAATACCTTGGGGTTAGATTACCATGTTTTCTGGCAGTCATAATTATGTGATTAAGAGTAGTAATTCCACCCTTACCAGCACTATAATAATTGGAATAAGTTATTATCAGCCTGTTGATCTGCTGGAGGACAGAATGGCTCTACAGAGAGACCTGTACAGACTAGATTGACGGGCTGAGGAGAACAGTATGAAGTTCATCAAGGCCAAGTGCTGGGTCCTGCCCTTGGGTCACAACAACTCCACAGAGTGCTACAGGCTGGGAGAAGGGTGGCTTGAGAGCTGCTCAGCAGTTAGGGCCTTGGGGGTGCTGGACAACAGTCAGCTGGATATGAGCCTGAATGTGCCCAGGTGGCCAAGATGGCCAATGGCATCCTGGCCTGTATCAGGAATCCCATGGCCAACACGACTAGGGCTGTGACTGTCCCCTTACACTTGCACTGGTGAGGCTGCACCTCAAATCCTGTGTTCAGTTTTGTGCCCCTCCATTCAAAAAGGACATTGAGGTGCTGGAATGCATCCAGAGAAGGGCAATGGAGCTGGTGAAGGGTCTGGAGCACAAGTCCTCTGAAGAGCACCTGATGGAGTTGGGGTTGTTTAACCTAGAGGAAGCTCAGAGAGGGCCCTGCTGCTCTCTACCACAAGGACGTTGCAATGAGGTGAGGTTCTCTTCTGCCATGTCTCAAGAGAAAGGACAAGAGGAAATGGCCTTAAGTTGCACCAGGGGAGGTTCAGATAAGATATTAGAAAAAAAAAATTCACTGAAACAGTGGTTTGGCATTGGAATAAGCTGCTTGGGAGACGGTGGAGTCACTGTCTCTGGAGGTGTTCGAGAGGAGTCTGGCATTTGAGGATATGGTTTAAGAGCAGTTATGGTGGTGCTGGGTTGGTGGCTGGCCTTGATTATCTTGAATACATCTTCCAGCTTTGATGATTCTTTAATTCTAAGGCTACAGAAACAACTTAAAAATACGTTACACTAAGCTACTTTGGGATGAGTAGCAACAGCAAGTGGTTTAGACATACTTCCGCCCAAGAAGAACTGCACATGCTGAAAATGACCTCCAGCCCAGTCATTCATAATGGAAAAACTCACCAATAACATCCACTACAAGCTTTTCATAACGCTATTTAAGTGGGGGAAATTGTCTGAAACTGTCAAATCTCAGCTGAAGTCATTTTACCAAGGTCAACAGCAAACCTCCTACAACTCAAGGCAAAGATTTCTACCTCCTTATTCACATTTCAGATCTTTTACACAAACATACTCTGCAATAATTCTTATGATTCAAGGGGTATATGCTCTACCCTTGGTCATTCTGCTAAGTAGAGAAGTCAGTATTACAGTTCAGAAATTGATCTTGTCTTGTAAGGCCAAGGCCGTAAAAAAATGCACACAAAAACTCATATACATAATAGGCTAGTAGTATTCTGAAAAAGTATTATTCTTATGAAAATAATTGTTTTATTCTGTTGAAATTTGTACTGCCTGCTCTAGTCTCTTACTGAAGCGCCGTCCTGGGTTCATCTTAACAAAACTGCTGCTGATGTCCAACAGTACATTTTTGAGCTTTTCCCTGATTTGTTAAAAAACATCTCCCATCATACAAACAAAGAAGCAGAAAAATCCATTTACACAAAGCTACAAACTGCTGTGCTCACTCTGTATGC
Organism: Illadopsis cleaveri; assembly: GCA_013399915.1. Taxonomy (NCBI): domain Eukaryota; kingdom Metazoa; phylum Chordata; class Aves; order Passeriformes; family Timaliidae; genus Illadopsis; species Illadopsis cleaveri. Next base: position 952,794 of record VXBB01022695.1, read on the forward strand.
AGCATGAGGGACCCAAGGACAAATAAAGGTGGTCTCACAGTACATGGATGTTCTCATGATATAGAAAGTTACACATATGCACTTGCTCTATCATGCTCTCCGGACCTCTTTGCCAGAACTCACACCAATTAGACAGTCTTCTGCCTAGCCAAGAGAAAATACTAGCAGAAGTTTTTACAACTGTACTACGGGTTCCCTACAGAGAAGAAAAAGCCATATACATAAAATTAAAAAGAATTTTGCTCTGAAACAAAATCCTATTTGCCACTTACTTTGGGATCCTAATGAAGAAATACAAAAATACCATTTTAAGCCAAGTGACTTTTCCATTTCTTATTTACTGCAGATTCAAAACCTAAACACAGTGTCTTGTCAAAACTGAGCAGCAACATTAATCATGAGCTATAAATATGAATACCTGACTAAAAATTCCATTTTTTTTCCTACACAACCTATTTGCAGTATTTTTGTTACTAAGCAACAAAATGAACAAAATTCTTCTATTATCCAAAACACTTGCATTATTGCCAGGGTCGCCTTAACACAACTTTATTATCTCAATTGCTTCACTTGCTGAGCATGTGGAGCAGTAGATTAGGAATAATTAGACAAGGAATGAATGAAACTCTGGTGCGGTCACATCCTGAGACACAAATGAAGTATTGATTTTGATGATTCTACTAACAGCCATTTAATATGCATAGCTGCTAAACATTTGAATTGATATGACTTCATTCTCAATATGTTGTTAAATGTGTTCCGGGTTCTGGGCGAGCAAACGATGTTCAGGCTTTGTGACACTGCATAGCATTCATGGTTATTAAACACAATTAAGCAATGCGGAAAAAGCATGAAGGTTGAAGGAAAGCACACCATGGCAGCTTTAAATATGTTCAGGTTTCTCAGGTAGGATGACAGGGAAAAATGAAGTGCCTTTCCAACATGTACACCCATCCGTGGCATGTAGCATTTCTCAATATATTTTCTAGCATAAATCACGTATATGTTTTAATATTGGGGAAGAAAACAGTATGCAAGCTAGGGAAAATCCACAATGTCCCTATCAGAGCACTGTATAACATCATTATGTGCCAATAGCCATGTATAAAATAGTGTTCTGAGAGAGGTAAAAATTTGATTTCCACAAATGTTTCAGAAACGTTTTTGCCTTTGGTTATATTATTACAATGCAAGTAACAGAAAATAGAAAAGTTAACCTAGACTTATATTTATCTAATTCAGTGCTGAATTTTCTTCTTAAACTTCAGAGGAATTGCTTCTCAAGATTAAAAACTGCTTTTCTCAAGTAGTTTAAGAAATATTTCACAGCACATTACTCAAGGGAAAGGTATAGAGGAGAAAGGGAAAACTGCTATGTATAATTGAGAATACAGATATTTCTATCAAAAAATCACACAAACTCAAATATTCCCAAGTTAGTAAGGCTAATGCCTGTAATTTTATTACTTGGAAATAAAACAGATTAGATTTTCATACACTGTACTCTAATATAAATCTAGATCAACCACAGTGCCCAAAGTCCTGGCTTCTAATAACACCTTTGAATCTAAGCCAGAAGATGCAGCAGTATAAATGAGATCATATCCCATTCTGCTGAGTGGTCAAGACCTCATTACTCATCAAAAAAACTCAAGGGTAAAACCAAGAAAAATAATGTACTGAGAATCAACAGGAGAAAGCCTGGTTCATCCTCATTCTAGCAGACAGACTTCAAGACCGGCCACTGGAAGTTAACCTGAAAGGCCTAAAAATATAGTGGCTTTTTAAACTGAGATTCACTCAGAAGGTTTATGTGTCTACATGGGAGACCTGGTATGCATTTGCTTAGGCCACTCTACAAACAGACCTTATACTATCCAGCTCCAAAACAGACACCATTTCTGAACAACAGAATTGTGCTGGTGTGGACTTAATGCTATGACCACAATTGCTGTACAGCTTTTGGTTCATATTGGATGTACCTGGCCTGCTGAAACCCAAGCGTCTCAAGCATACGCCTCAAACCACTGCAGAATTCAGAAACGCCAGAACTCCTCCGCTCTTTAAGCATTGTAACAAGTTCATGTATTTCTAGATGAGCATGAGCCTTAGCTGCTTAACTGCCAAAAGAGGAGATGTCAGCCCACTGCATTACTGGCACACTGTGATCTCTCTCAGGCATTATGCCTTTCAGCACAAGAAGGTGCCCAGTGCACGTCATGAGTGGGATTTTGGTCTGTGACAGAGGAGTGAGCTCATGGCAGTAGAGGCCCTAGGGAAACTTTCTGATACCCCATCACTACAGATGTTTCAGATTTATTGTATGTTGTGCAATAGATTTATCAATGGTGCCAATGAGAGAACACATGCTCTTTCTGTCACCATCATCCTCAGAAGTAGCATTGAGAAAGAATTGTTCAGATTTGAGAGCGCAGGGGCTAGTGGGCTAGTTGGGGTGATAGGCACGTCAGGGAAAGAAGCAGAAAAAAGATGCAAAGCAAGGATTTGATAGGTTAGGGAATGAAGAACTTGCAGGGCAGAAAGCTGAGGACAAGTCCCTCTGGTACAGAGTGACAGGATGTATGCCACAGATCTGTTTGTGTGTGTTTATCTGAAGGTTAGAACAGAGAGGTTCTTTGTATGTTAGTTTGGATTGGGCTTTTTAGACTTAGGGCAGTATCAGGTAAGATTGAGCTCAGTCACTAAAACACAGGTCATGGCATACGAGTCCTGCAGTGGAGAGCCAAAGCCAGCAGTATTTTGGCTGGTGTACACTTCCAGTGGTGGGCAGGAAGGTCACACAAGCTGTGGTAGATGAAGCAGAGGCAACTGTGGGTTCTTCTGGTGACTTTCTGATACCATCACCAGTGTGAGAAGAACGGGCTGGTGTGGTAGGATAAGTATAAACAGCAGTTTATATCCAGCAATATTTTTTGCTGGCGAAGAAAACAGCAAACAGATTTTACTAATTTTCTGTGAAATTATTTGGTATTTTTAAATAAGAGAAACTTCACCTATTTTTTAATAAGGCAAACTTGAGCTCATCATAATTTGAACTGAAATAATTAGTGGGAGTTAAGACAGGGATCTTCTAAACTTTCCTGTGTTGACACTGCAAAAATACTAGGCAAAGCATAATTTTGAGTTACACTAGGGAAACAACTGTTATCTTGCCAGGAAGACAGGAAACATTGAACCCTCCTTGTGATGTCTCCTGAGGGAGTTGCCCAACACAGAAGTGAAGGTAAGGTTGCAGTTTCCTGTCAAGAATTCAGCTGCTGATAATTAGGATATATTTGAGTTATGAACGTAAAAGCAAAGAATCAGGATTTCAGAAAGAAAACAAAATCTGAAAAAGTCCAGCTACCCTCTGGGTGGAGGAAAAGATCTGGGGTTCTGTACTCCTGACTTCAAGAACTGTGAGATGATCTTCATCAGTACAAGCTTCAGACTCACACCTTGTGCAGCATGAAGTCTCCTTCCCATATATAAAAATATAAACTGTTGAAAATCATAGACAACAACATTTTGGCTCTAAACAAATATCATACCTAACAGCCCAGTCCAACAAACCCACTTCAGTTAGCTTTCAAAGCTGTAAACCACACTAGGCCTATATTTATAGGGTGTTCAAGACATTCACCAGACTCATGCCAAGAGACTTTTCAAAGGGAGAAATATTGGCTTATATCCATTTTGATACTGTAAGAGTAGTGTTTTTGAAAAAAATGCAAGTCTGTTTTTTATCCATTGCTTTTATGATAGTGATTTGAATTTTAGAATGATTTAACTGCACAGCAATAATTCTTTAAAAGTACTTATTGAAGAAAAAAAGAAATTGACAGCATGGGCCACAATATTGGTTGAGAATGATAAACTGGATGGTGGGATTAAAAAGATATCTATTGCTGTCAGATTAAAGAATACTGAATATATGGATACTTCTCAAATATTTCTGTGAACAACATACACATAGTTAATTGAACAGGTCACTATCACTTTTAGACAACTGATGTACAAAAATATCTTCGGTCTTGACACATAAAAATAAATAATAAGAATAGACCCACAAAAACTCCTCTGTAAAGTATGTGTGTCTCTGTCCAGGACTGTTGTCCATGGAACCCCATCTAAATATTTGCAGCACCTAAGTAGACAGTAACACATTTTTCAAGGCTCCCAGAACTGTGTGCATGTGTGTGACCTGGCACATGCCATATCCAGCCACATGGCTAAGATCCGCTTTGCCTGATAAACGGTCTCTATTTCACACCCTGCTGCCAATATTGCATAATAAAATATCCATTGGATAAAATATACAAACAGTCTGTGGAATAAAAACTTCCACTTCCATAGGGAAACTACATTACATGCTGTAACTCATTAAATTTCCCTTCCTCTGGCAAGTATAATGGCATCATTTTCACTCCCACATTTACCATACTTTAAAAGAATGGTCTTGGCCTTTCCTATTGTTTACAAGAAAGTATGTAACTCCAGGAGACAGATCTGAGAAGTTCTTGCCAAAGGCATGCAAACAGGCACTTGTAGCCTGCCCAAGATAATGAAGGGATATTACATAAATCCCTTAAACAGAAGTTTCCTACCAGAAGCAGAGGGCTGTATGCTGGCTCTTTGTAATGCCACTTTACAGCAGCAGTCCCTAACTGTGCAGACATGCATATGCACAAACATTGTAGTCATTAAATGCCTCAACAGGAACAGAGAAAGCACTCTCAAAGTATCTAAAAAGGATGCCGACAGTGTCATTGTGTCTCCATCTATCTTAAAGGGCTTTACTGTCAGGAGGGACAATTCAGCCATATAGCATGTTTAAAAATTATACTTGTCCCTGGAGAGATTATTTCTTACAATATGGAATACCTTACATTTTCATCCCGGTTTAGCCCCCTCCTCCCCCCAGTATATTACTTATTAATGCATTCTGCAGATATGAGCCAAAGAATCTCTACCAACTTATTTGCTGGGCTGGCTTTGTTTTGAGAAGCAATTCTGCTGAACTGCAATACAATAAATAGTGTTCAATCATTCACAGCTGCCTTGGCTTCTCACAGCTAGCAGGAGTGAATAGATGAAAGCATCAGCTATGTGACCACACACAAAAAAGCAGTCTTACATTCTTACACTGTAATCTTATGGATTACAATGACATTTTTTTCTGATTTTACATGGTACTGATTAGACTATACTGTGACAAGAAATAACAGTACAATAACTGGTTATTCCAGTAGACATTTGTACTCATTGGTCCATTAAGTCCATGTTCCACAGCAGTAATTAAAAGTTTGTCATGGTATTTTCAACACTTTCAGTTGTTAAACAAATAATTAGCTTGGATAATGTTTCTGGTAGTCCTTTCCCCCGTTTTCCTGCTTGCTATTTAGCTAAAAAATCTGACTTTTCTTTAACTGTGAAGTCTGTGCTTTTAACGAAACTTTGCGATGCAAAAGGAACATTGTGGAATCTATCAAGTGCCAGCAGCTCAGAATCTCGGTATAAAGACAACAGGAAATACAGAGTCAGCTCAGGCTCAACATAACTTTTTTTTTTGCTAGCCATTCACTTTGGTTCATCCTTTTCATCTGTAATAGACTACTCTAAAAACAAGTACTTTGTTCTACTGATGCAAGACCAGCAATAGAGAACAAAACAAATTAAGAACATGATAGTTATATAGTACTGTCAAACACATTTTCTGGACATCACTCTCTTAAAATACTTTTCCTGATTCTTCCTGCACAATGCACAGACACAAAGCCTATTAAAGGAACTGACTGTGCAAATTTCTACAAAAACTAATAGCACAGACATTGTGACCCTATGAAATATATGCAAATAAATCCAAATCCGTGAGAAAGTCACCTGTGTTAGCTCATAACTCTTATGTGAAATCTTTAAAAGGAATATATTGAAATTCATTAATGGATTGATGTGATTTATACAAAGATGATAAATACCTGAAAGCTGGAAACTTTGAAGTCTATGTTTTCAATTTTCTACTCTCCCCATGAACTCAAAAGCTCAGGCCCTCGGGGTCTGAATGACTACAATGAAAAAATAATCTATGGTAAAGTTTCTCATAAGTCCAAGAACAATATATCCCTCTTTTCAGAGTAAAACACAGTGCAACTAAAATTAAGTAATAAGCAGATATTCGAGCTCAGCTAGAGAGATTTGCAAAATCTAATGCATCTAATGCAAAAATGTCACCTTGGTGGAATATAACAGACAATGATGAGTTAGGTGATGGTACAAAACAATGCAGGAATGCTAATTATTTAATCTCAGAAGTGAGACAACAACAGTGGCCAATGGCAAGGAACAGCTTAAACTATGTCTTAGCTATTACAGAAGCAGAGAATCACAGAATGGGTAATGCTGGCAGGGACCACAGTGAGTCATCTGGTCCAACTTCCCTGCTTAAGCAGGATCAACCTAAAGCACGTTATNCATATTTGCCTTTGCTGAGTTGCAGACAGTTCTCTGTCCATGTCTTTGGTTGTTTTTTATTTGTTTTGTTTAAATTTCAACTTGTTTCACAGTATATGTTTTGTCTACAACAAACCTGATACCTCATCCTTAAAATAATCCTGGTCTGTGTACGGCAGCATCTCATACTCCTGCTCCATATAGGAGTAAACAGACAGCTTCTTAAGCTGACTGACTGATTATTGATCTCATTTCAAAAGATATGCTCTTCATAAACAAAAATCTGTCAGTAAAGTCAAGAATAAAACAAACAATATCATAGCAACTGAAGACAGAAAGCACAAAAAAGCTCCCAAACCCATATTCAGTTGAAGCTGTCACTCTTATATAAGCAATTCCTACAACAGAATTGAACCAAGGAAATATGGTTAACTCGCAAACTGTACCAGTGCATGGTAGGTGGGCATGGGGACAGAAGTGGCATGTCAGGTGGTTCATAGTGCAAATTCAGGTTTGCAGCATTATTGAAAAACATCAGCATACAATATCGGTGCTGAAGACTGCTGAAGAAGACTGAAGAAGACTGCTGACTTTACTTCTGGCACCACCTGCGTGTCTTGGACTTGCTTCCAAGTGTTTTCTGTTTTCAAAGCAGAATTTGTTTCAAATAGTGGCACTGAAGTAGAAACTGGCTGCTAAAATTCCGTTCAAAATCACAGTTTTTACTCAAAATTGTTCCTCCCCCTCTCCCCCCCAAACTCCCTTAAAAATATTCCAAATTAAAGTGAACCTCTAAACTGCATTTCAAATGCCATCATATCTTGAAAATGTCACCAAGACTCTGGAACTACCTTTTCCCATATGTATCATGTCACAGATTAACTGCAGCAAACATTAATTGGCTGCATTTTTAATTTTGCTCATTTTACTTGTAAACATTACTAGTTTAATCTCAGTTTTTGATACAGCTCACTTTCCTCTAATGTGTATTACAGCACAAATCAAAGTGAAAATATTCCTCAAATCAAAGTGAAAACTCAGTTCAAAGTTGTCTGGCAATTTTACAAGTCTCATCCATAAAAGTCTCCTAGAGACTTGCTTGCTAAAGGAGTGATGCATGCAGTGCTATGTGAAATGCAGGACTTTTTCCAATCAGTTCTCCCCCAAAGTTGTTTTTTTTTTAAAAATTATCTTTAGCTTGCAAGTTGTAGTTGTTTGAGGACAAAATTAGAGACTTCACAGACCGCTGTCAATTCTGTCCCAGCTAGTTCTATCATCTATAAAGGTTCGTCCACTATTTCTTGCCAAAGAGTAAAGACTTTTCTCTGGTTTTGCAGTGAAGTGAAGGTTCATGTCTCTGCTGGTGCAACTTTGCAAAAATACACAGAGACTTAATGACAGTGCAGTATTAAGGGGGAAACCATGTCTGTTTTCATGGAACATAAAGAAAACGCTTATTTGTTCTGATTTGTGCTCAAATGAAACTATGAAATTGCCATTACTGTTTCCGTAGCACACTTGCTTTTAGCTCTTTCTGATCATTTAGGTCTCAGGGAGAGGTTCAAACACAGGCAAGGAATCTTCAGTGTTATTGAATGCCCTAAGTCCTTCAGTACTCCATTAAGTTGGATTTATCATTCAGAACTTCAACATTGTTGGATGAAAATGAAGAGAGATCTTGTAAAACCTCATATGCCAGAAGGCAAGTGAGCTATACTTCTGTCTGGGAAGGCATTGGAAATTTTTTTTTGGCAATATTTTGACATATTATATTTTTCCCTAAAATTTAATGTTTCACACCGTATTTTTCCGGATGAATTGTTTCTGGAAAAAGGTTGATAAATCCACAGATGCTAAAGTTGAAAATCATCTTCCTAATAGATATTGGCTTGAAACAGAAGAGTGTGCTTGCACTTCGAAAAGATGGAGATTCAGCACCCAATGTGTGGAAGTCCTTTTATAGTTCAATAGTTCATAAAAGAAATGATGCAAGAGGTATTCAAATGGAAGGCATTATCACTCATAGGTACATACATTATGGTAGCGTGAGGGGAAAGTGAAGCACTAGGAAGGGTGAATCCCAAGCACAAAAACATATGAGAAGTTGTTCACCGGTAACCAACAGAGTTGAGCTGGAAGTCCTTCCAGAATCTAGTACAGTTTCAGTTGTGTGGAGATTGTCTGAAGAGGTCATGAGCTGCCTTAGACATCTGAACAGAAGGGAGTGACAAGTCTCTAGGTACATAAAAAGCTCTTTGTAAAGGAAAAGACCACCTCAAATTCACGGTAGACAAGATAGAACAAAATGGGCCTAACTCTTGCAGCAATGTAGATTAACATTAGACTGTAGCAAAAACTTTCTTACATAAAGAATAGATGGCTAAGGCTAGTGAAGGCATTTTCTTCATAAAACCACATTAGACAAAAATACATCATGAATCATGTCTGTATAGGTATCCAACAACTTCTCCTGCATAAGTGATTTGCTTTGTGCTTGGTCAGTCTAAAAAAATCCATAAGGTTTACTGATTTAAGATTTAAAGCTGCTTAATTTCTCAGAAGGCTGCGTAAGAAATTTCACAACTACTGTAATTTGATCTGACTAAAGGCAAAAACAAGCCTTTTTAAGTCACCAGCGAAAAAACAGCTCCCGTTTCTTTCAGTTTACAGAGGAAAACCACTCTAGGGCAGTAAACAGTGGTCCAGGAGCCTCTACGTGCTCTTTTCATGAGCCCAGTGGGACAGAACAAATCCCTAGGTCTGTAATCTCCTGATTCTTCCAGTTTTAGGAGACCTTTCTTTGGGCAAGTTTTTGGATTAGAAAATTAATTTGCAGATCAGAACATTCATCTTCTGTAATCTCCATGAGTCACTATGTTAAACACAAATCCTTTTTGCCATAGACAAGTCCTCAGTGGCTCCTCTGCAGCTGGAAAAGTTGTGCAGGCTTCCTCTGGCACACCTGGTTCCACCTCCTTCCACTGAATTTAAATGGAATGTCTCCACAACTGACTGAATGCAGGTGAAAAGTGTGCAGGGCAGGGAAAACAGCAGCAGGATATTCTACGACTGAGAATGCCATTTCATATTTATCTCTACATATAAATATCAAAAGGCATTTTAACTACTATCTTTTAATGCCAGATATTCATGGAATTTTTTTTTTTTAGATACATGCTAAAGACAGCAATCAGATAAAGCAATCAGTGAATATACTTACAGCTTTATTTATGAGTATAAAAATATACAGTTGCTGTCTTTACAGAGAAAAACAGGGATTTCTTTATTTGTGAGCTTGTGAATATGTGACAGAATTTGTTGTCCTCAGATGCTTCCTCACAGCCTAAGGAAATGAACGAAATCTGACATTCTTTGGTACCTGGTAGGTGCTAGCCAAAGAAAAAAGCCTCTGCACTCTCTCAAGCAGTTTGTCCAGTCTGCAGGAGGAACCATATGAGAGTTCAACAAATCTATCAGAAGAATGATTAAACTGCTCTGTTCTTGTCTCAGATTGAACAGGTACCACAGAAAATAATTAGTTTTGGTGGTAATGGAGTCTTGGGCTAAAGGAACAAATACGTTAATTCTTTAGCTTCAGTAATTCTTTAGCTTTTTATCATGTTAAAACCTGTATCAGGGTTATTAAACTTTGGTTCTCCGTGGTATCATTTGCTTGTTTTCAATATGAGAAATTCACAAGGTCTTCCTTTGACCAAAAGACTCCAGGATAATACTGGAACATCCTAAAAAATGCTTAGCAGGGGAAATGAGACTTTCACTTGACTGATTAATAGAACAGTACCTTTATCCTATCTAAGCTCCTCTGTGTAGCTTTAAAGTTTTCAGATAACTTCATAGTCTGTACATGGTTCCTGATTCTAGAGACCAGAAAGAAGGCTCTCTACCTCCTTATTTCCCCCCCGTTTTCAATATACTGCCTCTGTAGCCTAGAATCAGGCCTCAGAAAGGAACTGCAATGAAAAATTGAAAAATGCAATTGTCCTATCAGGGAGGAATGACAAACTCAGGCTATACATGAACATTTAACTAACAAATATTGAATTTCAGAGCCAGATACTTGTCATTCATTCCTATCACGCCATTCAAATTCATACAGAACAGTTTGTTTAAGTTAAAGGAGGTTAAATGAACTGACTTTGAAACACACACCTTTTACTAATGTGTATCTCACTTCGCATCCCTTTTTTTACCCACTGAAAATTATACATAGTATAAATTTATTTTTTTTTTCTTCACTGCCAATCATTCACCTTCTAAAATAGAAAGAGGTATCATATGTGGATGTGACACAATCTGTCCTGAATTTGCTCTATTTTTTTCAGTTAAGATCTGGAAAAGACCATACTGTTTATTCAAAAGTATATCAGATAAATTTTACATGACAGGACCTAAAAATGCTAAAAAAACTATATAACTATGGGCTTAGAATTCAAAATTATCTGGTCAAACTAGAGAGATGATCTGAAGAAAAAGGGATTTCACTCAGCCAAGGGAAGTCTCCAACACTGAGGGGCAAATAAGCAGTTGTATGAAGACAGGACGGGAAACATTGTCTTTCATCTAGCAGTTCCTTAAAGCAGTTCCCTGATTCCTACTAGATCAGAAGCTAAATATAAGTAAAAAAGATTAAATTATTATGAAAAGACAATCATTATAGCAGTGAAAAAATAAAAACATGTAAGACTTGTATAAACATTAGTCTTCAAAATAGGGAGAAGAAATTCATAAGCTGCCTTCAGCATTGACACAATCTGAGGTAAAATGCTGTGCTCACTCCTGGGCACCACTCATTGTGACCAATATCTGCCAACTGGAGTGGCTCCGGAAAACGTAAATGAGAACAATCAGGGGCCTAGAAAACATGAAGAAAGATTATATTAATTGAAACTAAAATTGGAAGAGAATGCTCTTTCTTTTCACCCATGGTGTGTAAGAGAAGAAGGAATGTGTTTAAAGTGCAACAGAGTAAATTCAGTCTAGAAGCACTGAATGGGAAATGGGAAATATTGAAATGGGAAGCAAGTAGAGAATAAGTAAGCGTAAGTAATTCAGGGAGAACCACACTGGCAAGTTTGCCTAACAGCTCTCAGCAGGGACAAGCACACAAGCATCCTGTCTTGAAGTGGGAGACAGAGAAGATGGTTTCATGAGGAACTCTCCAATCCTGCTATCCATGATTTGCTATGGGTTTATACATTAAAGTCTGAGAGAACAGACACACCCCTGTATTTGACTGCAACAAGCCATCACCCCAGATATATTACAGTAAGGTGTGCTGTACAGGAGCTTAGACTGCAGGTAGGTAAAACCAGGTAGCCCATGAAACAAGGCTCAGTGTGACATATAGCTCACAGTCTGGGTCTATACTAATGAAATAATGCCAAATTTTGCCATCAGGCCAGCTAAGGATTGGTGACAACCATGTTCTTAAATTCTTTGAACCCCTCAAACCATCACAACACTACTCAAACTGCGTAACAGGAATAGTCTTGGCCCTGGGTTTCATTCAAACCATGTCTGGGAACTGTTTCATATGGTTGAGCTGTACCAGGAGCCCTTCTACAAATTTCAAGTGTTTGTCAATCTAGATCACTGAGTTGTAATATTCATGCAAGTGTCTGGCACTGTCCAGCTTACAGTTACATCTCTTGCCATAAATACTTCAGGAATCACTTAAAAAAATAAAGGGAAACAGCCATCTACACCAATAAAACTTTTGACATTATTGCAGTTATGTTGGGTTTTCTGCCCTGCTAAATAGAGAGTGGTATCAATTCCTGAATTTATAGGAGAAAAATCCATTTTTTCGCACATGCAATCAAACTGAAATTACATGTAATCAAGCTTGAAGTCAGTAAATGGAAAACACTGTTAGCTGCATATGCTTCTATAAAATCTTTCTTGATCTTCTGAATGTACCTATCCATTATCAAAATAAGAAGTTCAATTCATTAATTATATTTATTCTCTCTCTGTTTCAAAATCCAAGGATGAGACTAGTTACAGTTTCTTCAGCTATGAGATGTAGGTATAGAATATTTTTTTCTTTTAAGGGAGAATGTAATTATTTTGTCAGTAACTGCTTAGAAAAGTAGACACAATTTCCCCCTCCAAAACAGTAAGAAAAGTGAGACTAGTTTTTCTCCTCATAAAAAGAAAGCACTGCACACATTCTGTACAAAACAGTATAGGAAAAGCAATACATCTTAATATAGCCTGGAAGCAAAGCAAACCCATTATGCATCTTTATACCTCCCATTTTCAGACCACAGAAATACAGAATACTTAAGAGAGCTTTTGTAAGGCACACCATGTGTAAATATTGCAAAGCAAAGTACTAATGCCTTGTCAGATCACGTTTGGATCTGCCACAGAATTCAGAGCAAGATGAGGTGCAAGTGCTTGATCTCACATTCAGACTTTGCATGCAGCTCTCAAGTGTGGAGAGCTGGATTCCTGTCTCACAGATTCCTTAAGTCTCTCTCAGTTTAGCCACTACTACAGTATGAATAACACATTTCAGCTGTAATTTGAGAACAGCTGCTTTCAAACTTCTCAACATCCAGCTTGCCACACCTTAACAAACTGGAGTGGGACAGTTAAAAGACAACTCTTCATACTGGGATCTTGGCAAAAGAGATTCAGCACCCGAAGGATTTCACCTGGAATGTTTTAGAAGCAAAGAAAGACCTCCATTCTATTTTGATTCAGGTGACAGAGATAGAAGAAAGTATGCAATCACAGAACAAGTTAATGTGAAAATTCAATAACTTTATAAATACCAGTTAAATGAACTTCTAAATTCCTATCTAATTAAATCCCTTTTGAATTATTTGTCTCTTCTAATTTGTGCATATTTTACAAGAAATTTACAGTTGTGTTTATCTTGTTTTATCTTTTTTCCTTGTGAATGAACAATTAATACGCTACTGTTTTAATGGTATTGCATGCCATCAATTAATTGACACAGTTAGAGAATTAATTGCATAAAGCCAACTCCAACTTTCCTTCACAGTAACTACTGAACTTTACTATATTCTCAAAAGTAACAACCTGCAGGCAGAGACATCAACCCTGGAAAAGGTGTTATTTTCAAACAAGGATGAGGGAACAGGTATAACAGACTGTATAAAAATATTCTGAAGCAATTCTCTAAAATCACTGATATGATAAAACTGGAAAGATTTACCAAGATACATAATTATTACACTTGATTGTCAGTGTTGGTTCTGTCAAAGCATTGTTTCATGGATTGAATACCAAGCCACACAGATTGCAGGGTCTTCACAATTAGTAATACTCAATTAATTTCTGATTCTTAGAGAAGTAAAAAACAAAACAAAAGCTTCCAAATCTGGGAACTGATAGGTGCTTGTGAAGAGTTTCTATACTATTAAGCATATTTAAGCTTGAGTTGTACGGCTGTGATGGGAAACAGCTGAAGCAATTATATTTTTTCAGGTGAGTTAAAACCTTGCTTGTTTTGAAGTCATGGTGAGCTTTCCTTTTCAGCTAGAACTGCTCATGTATGATTAAAACAGGCTGCAACTCCTCTTTGTGTATACAGGGTCCTAAGATCCACTAAAGATGATGTTTCATAAATACTTGAAGCTGGTAGCTCCAAAAGAAGCAATTTGCCCACACTCACCCTACCACTTGACCTTGTTCCTCTCCTTCTAGCACAAGCATTTATGCAGCTGTGTTGTAAATCAGATTAGGAAAATCCAGGTAAAAACTATCTTGTTTATTTATTTATTATGCCTTTTTGCTTTTATAAGCATTAGAAAATTATTCCTAATGACACGGCTGGAGATCAGGGAAGCTGATGATTTTTTAGCTAAGGAAAGTGAATGATGTATAGACCATCAGAAATGTGCCAAAATTAGGCATGAAAAATGTTAGAGTCAAGAATTTAATCAGCTGCCCAAATGTCCTCTCTTTTAGTAGTGTTTTCTTCACAGGAAAATGTAATTAATTCAGTTAATCCATTAATTCAATTATTTATTTACAGAATTGAAAGGTTTTCTGCTTAAGAACTGCCAGATTTATGAATTAAATTGTTCTAGGGGATTTCCAGAAAAACATATTAATACTTGCAGAGAAAAATTTGCTTTACTCTGTCTTAATAATTGAAAATGAATGGCATTTTTTCCCTCTGTGCAGAGGTCAGCTTTTCTATTTAATCCTGACAAATATTTATTTAAGCCTGAGGGATAATGCATAATTAGATTGATCTCAGTTGATTTTTTAAACACAAAGCAGTAAACCCACCTGATAATGGTAAGAACCTGCAAGATACAATGAGCACATATGTGACACTTATTATTAGTGAGTTCACAAAATCCTTGCACTTCATGCTGTTTCTAAAAAGAAATAAAATTCTTGTAGTTCTAAATCCTTTGAAGAAAGTTTGTCAAACTCAATTATTTTTGACTTCCATACAAAAATCAATTACTTTTTTTGCCGCCTGTAACTGGAAGTGCCCCAAGAAAGGAAATCTCTAACATGACAACAGAATCCCAGTAGTTAATGGCTGGGATCACACCCTGTATTCTCTCTGCCTAGTGCCTAGTGTCCTCAGTGTAGTGGCTTTGTACCCAAATGTGGCAACTTAGTCACCCAAGTGTGGCTACATGTGTGCATACAAAAGCACATTCATGGAGGACAGCAGTCCCATATCTCTACACCATTGTTTTGATGTCTTGAAAACTTATTGTCAATCTTCCACAAGCTCACCAAAACCAGTTTATTTAGTGGACTTCCCTCTTGTATACTATGGTATCACACATGAGTGCTTCCCTAAGTAATCATCAAGTTTACTTGTAGCTAATGGAAGACTCATTAAAAAACCATTTAGAGTGCCGATTACAGATTCTTGTCTGGCATTTGCCTGTGCTTTCTGTGCACCTATCTCACTTAATGTCCCTAAGAGTCTTCAATTAATTACTTGATTATAAAGCCATTTGTATGCACTTGGTTTAAGTGTACTGGATCAGGCCATAATTTTAGCTTCAAACGAACCTTCTGGACAAAGGCTAAATTAAACTAACTTCTGGGTCATAACATACACATTACCAGTAAAAACATTATTTAAAACGGCAAACAGTCTAACATGCTCTTCCAGGCTGCAGAAAAAATTATATGCGCAGTACTAGTATTTATCGAAGAGAGTCAAAGCATGCTGTGCTCTGACTGCTCAAAGGACAAATGTCCATTGTAATTCATTCTGTGAAAACTGAGGGAAACAGCAACCCTTTAATTTGATAGTTATACCATGGTATAACTCCAGACTAGCAGTGTGCCCAAGTGGCCAAGAAGGTGTGGTATCCAGGCCTGTATCAGCAATAGTGAGGCCAGTAGGACTAGAGAAGGGATTGTCACTCTGTATTCAGCACTGCTGAAGCCAACATCTCAAATCCTGTGTTCAGTTTTAGGCTCCTCACTACTAGAAGGACAATTAGGGGCTGGAGCATGTCCAAAGAAGAGCAATGGAGCTGGTGAAGGGTTTGGGGCACAAGTCTTATGAAGTGTGGCTGAGGGAACTCACTCTCCCCTGAGCTTCCTTTTCTCCAGTTTTTTTCTGGAGAAAAGGAGGCTCAGGTGAGACCTTATTGCTCTCTAGAAATGCCTGAAGGGAGAGTATAGCCAGGTGGGGGTTGGCCTCTTCTCTCAAGTAACGAGAGATGGGACAAGAAGAAATGTCTTCAAGTTATGCCAGGAGAGGTCTACAGTGGATATTTGAAGGAAGTTCTTCACGGACAGGTGATCAAGCATTGTAACAGGCTGCCCAGGGGAGCATTTGAGTCACCACATCAGAAGGTAAAAATGTGTAGATGTGGCACTTAGGGATGTAGTTTAGTGGTGGACCCGGCAGGGCTGGGTTAAGGGTTGGACTCCATGACCTTAAAGGTCTTTCCAAACTAAAGAATCTTATCATTTGATATAGCCAGGATTTTGATACAGCTTGAAAACTGAATACATACATCACCACCACCACCCCCCACCCTCAACTTTTTAGGCTTTCAGGAAGAAATCTAGTAAGTATTAGTTTTTGTCTCTTTTTTTCTTTTTTTTTCCTTCCTTTCATAATTTTTTAGCAGCAATTGAAATAGAACTACATCTGAAATGGTACTTGGCCCTGTACTTTTTACTGGTATTTATAAGAAAAGTATCTTTTGCCTAAGGAAAAATCTGAAGTTCTAGAGACACGTTACCATTTCAACCACTTTTTACAGGACATTCAATAGAGCAATCTTCCTTAACTTCCCCAGATGGCAGTCACATACAATCCTGACTCCTCTATATTATTTCTGAAGAAACAGAGAATCATGGTAGATACTAAACATACTCCCACTGTCCTCAGAACAACATCCATAGATATGTCAATTTGTTGGGAAAGTTTGGTAAGAATGAAGAAAACATGGCATAAATGTAAAATTTCTGTCAGAAATGTCCCCAAATATGGGGCAAGCTGTAGAAAACAGGAACAGTTCTTTCTCCCTGAATTACTTTTTTTTTTTTTTTATCCTGGAAACATGATGCCCTTTCCAAGTTTTTTGCTAAAATAGTTGTCCAATACTCCTTTACGGAAAAA
>VXBB01022695.1:969899-1038943 GCA_013399915.1 Illadopsis cleaveri
AAAAAAAAAAAAGAAAGAAAGAACGAAACCCCCTCAATTTCTCTCAAGTTGGACTGCACTATTGCTACTTAAAAATCTTCAGAAATTACGTGCAGCATATTCTCCCTGGACAAAAATAAAGACAACAGAAGACAAGTCAAACGGCCCTTTTTAACCTTTGATCTCCCACCTCATTCTTCCTAAATTCTTAGGAACGGACTTAAAGATCAGCAGCTGACTCTTAACCAATTCTCAGCCTGTTTCACATACCAAATTTTATGCTCAAGTCCTAGAAACTCTGTAGGGTAAGGAAAAGAAGCAGAAATTGGTTAAGTTTTTAAACCTTTCTGTCCTTGTTTACAAAAGGTATTCATCACAATGTTCTTCCTACAACTAATATGCTGCCACTTTTCTCAACCCAAAGCATGAAGAAAATTCCTTATCATTTTTCTTCCTACAATGCAGTTTCCAGAAACACACAGTATTTCTACCTTCAGATTCTGCAGTGGTCACAGGAGGTGTTCTGTTCAAACCAGTTTCCTTTTAATCCAACTCAAAAGGATTTTGTTTGCTCTCCCTTAGACCTCCCTATCAAGTAAAACTGTTACTGAAGCTTGGAAACCATCCTTAAAAGCCTAGACATTTTGGGGACCTTTGAAACTACATGTTCATCTGACTACCTCTCTTACTGGACACGTGTGACTCAATTTCTTTGTGCCTCATTGCTGCAGCAACTTGTTAGTCCTCCCTTTCTGCCTCTCTGACAAGTGTCCAGCTCCAACAGCTTTCTCACTTACAACCATATCCTCATCTTACACATACATAAATCCAGGATCACCTCTTTCAATCACATGAAAAAATATGGACATAGCTCTTAATAAAAAAATAGTGTAAATAGGACTGCCATACTTAAATGGACCACAGGTTTGATAGCACTGATTTGGCAGGTACTGTGGAGAAAAAAACCCTCACATGTAAACGATACAGCATACCTTTAAAAACTGACACATGGACATGAGTGAGAAATACTAAGCGGGAGGATGCAACAAGTATTAGACCTTTCTCCTACACCAAGAACATGTTTATCCATGGCAAATACAGCTCAGAATTTTGTTTTTATGGGTTATTTCATACTGATCTGTCATTTGTGCTACTACTTTTAGCACAGTGGTAGGAAGCACTTCAGTTACTTAGGAGAAATGTATAACTTTGTTGGGTCAAAATTCATGAAGCATTACTAACACATTCTCTACCTCTAATCTTTATGCTTAGTGTCAACATACAACTTTTTAACCCCTACAATACACAAGGCTACAGAAATTTGCTGGGTCTTTACAAGTCTAATTTTAACAAATTAGAAAAGCAAAACAAAGCTGTTGTTTGGAAGTCTCAAATCACTGAGACTGTTGTCTTTAGCATATTTTAATGGTAACTGCTATGCTGACTCATACATTTTTAACCTTAGCATTTAATTAGTGTCATTCTGTTTGCCAGTTTAGAGTGTACTGACTTCAATTAATGCAGCTTCATGCAGGTCAGTCTGACACATTTTAAGTCCTTTTGTTTTATGGGTGCCTGTGATAGAGTCACCTCTCGGCATCTGCTCAAGTACTGAAATACATGATGGTAACTTCACTATTCAACCAGATGAAGGGTCAGGAAACAATCTCCTTGGGTGAGATCTGCACCCCTCAAACTGTAGCAATTATTTTAATGTTTTGCCCCACAGCATGTAAACAGCACACACAGGAATCTGAAAGAAGTTTTAGCAATCTGCAAAACTCTTACTGATACAGGTCAGACAACCTCTGATACTTGTGCCAACTACTGCTGCTTCTACATATATTTCCTGTACTTCATCTTGGGATACTTACTTATCTCCTTGCTCTACTACAACAGTAAAGCAAATAGAATCTTTCAAAATACTTGAGAGTCTCTATTATTATTTTTCTTACTGTGGACTTAAATGAGGAAACAAGTCAAGATGGAGACAAGACCAGAGAAAAGGAGGTCTTCTTACATAGCTGTAGGTTTGTGAAGATACAATAGAGAGACTGACTGTATGGAGAGGTGGATTGGTGCTTCAGGCAAAGCAAAGGAAAATGCAAAACCATGCAGTAGAGTAGCTGCAAGTCATGTAAGATCTTAATATTTTACACAATACTTTTACAGACCGTTTCAGCTTTGCAGTCCCTTCTTTTTACAGATATCTTTGCCTTAATTAAAATGCATCTTGGTCTTGCAATTTTTAAAGCTGTCCTTAGAGCATAACCACTTGAGATATCATTAAATGGTTGTCAGTGATGTTTTTATTTGTGCATTTTAATTTTTATCACACATTTAATTTCATACTATTTTTCATGGTTTAAAAAAAGAATTAATTCAGTAGGCATGACGGCACTACTTACCTCATTTTTATGTCATGCCGGAAAATAATAGAACTATATTATGCAATTCCCACTGCAGAGAACAACAAAACAAATAAGGTGTTGTTCCTTGCCCCTTCTTTTTTTCTCTTTCTCTCACTTTATTTTTACTGTTTGTGGGGTTTTTTTTGTTTTAAAGGCTGCCAGTAAATAAACCCAGACCACTGGATCAGCCATTTGACATGGTTATAGGAAGTACAACGACAATTTTGACAATGTTTTAATAAGTCTCAGGGCTTTTATAATTGCAGAGGAAAACTGAAATTTTATAAAATCTAAATCTGAAAAAATTATTGTTGTAATTTTTTTTTTAAAAAAGGAATTTCAGGAGATGATAATAATACTTTAGATATAGACTGATTATTACTTAATAGAAAAAAGACCAAAAATATGATAATTTCAGGATGAGTTGATTTTGGACAGTAAGTCCTCTCCTATTCTCATTCAATAAATTTAATGTTATAACACAATGATGGAGGAATGTGAGGAGATCAGGAAACGGGGTGACATAAAAGAGATTAGGCAGAAGTGGCACTAAAAAAACTGTAAAAAGCATTGGTTTGTTGAGAAGCTGTGAAATGCAACTGAGAAGTAAAGCAGTAACAAACTACTGGGAGAGATGATCTCTTTTCTTCCCTGAATTCTTTCTGTGAAATTTAGGACAGAGGAAAAAAAAAATGACAGAGAACCTATCTTGGCTCTTATCACTAAAAGGAACTATTTTTTCATGTACAGACCCACACTATGTACGATGACAAAACTGCGTGCATCACTGAAGTTTTCCATATTAAAAATTCAATTTTTACAATGAAATCCAGATGTGCGTCTCTGCTTCAGAGCGAATCCTGATTTCACTTTCCCCTGTTTGCTCCTGTATCGTCTCACAGATCTTCCTGCTGACTGAAAAACACTTTCGGTCTGATTAAGATCTCAGGCTATATGACAAACTCTTACTTTTCAGGTAAAAGGGTAAACCAGGCACCTTTCTCTAATCTTTCATCCTCTTGATGACAGATCTTTAATTAGGTTTTTTTCTATGCTAAATAATTTTCATGGATAATTCTTCTATTTTTGCCTAGGGAGCCAAAATAATAGCAAAATCAAGAACACTTAACTTTTAGAATTGTCAAAGATGAGCCTGATCTTGCCACACTTCATAGACCATGAGACAAACATACAGAGGAAAGTGACTTGCCCAGCAATAGGCAGCAGCTGCACAAAAGTTCACAGGCAAAATTTTATCCTGAGTCCACTGGACAAAATTCACTATTTTCTCATCGTAATGCAACAATATCTCTGAAAAGGTCCTAGTTCATCAAAATAATTATTATTTAATATAGAATATGTCAGTATTACAGAAATCTTGTTAATAACCCAGAAAGATTTCAAGCATTCAGATTCTGAGTAAAATAGCTTGAGAAGAGTTGTAACAGAAGGGTAAAGAAGCCTCCCAAACAGCAAATGATGTTATGGTGTAATGTGCTGAAATTATAAAAGATATCAGTGGAACAGAAAAGACAGATGATGAAAAAAATTAGTAGAATAATACAGTCGTCACTCAAAACACAGACAGAAAGGGTCATAAAGGTTGTGTGAACCCTGACACTTAAAGGGGAGATTTGAACAATAATGAAACTATGAACACAGGGCTTTGCATTCAGTAAAATACATGATACAAAATATTTATATTTAGAAACTGTCTAAGAAGCAGAGTAGATAATCCTTGTAAATGATACGGTGTTAATAATTAGCATACATCAAATTTTGTCCAAAAGCTGTTGTATTTTTATGTAAATAGATCAAATTATAACACAATAATAAAATTTGCAAGAAGAAACTGTAAGATGTACTGTCAAGTGCCAAAAATGAATGCTGGCTTTTTTGCACTGAATCTTCGTAAACCTTTATTATTGCAGATAAGTACAGTCTGTTCTCCTCAACCATGGACAGTGTGGCTGAGGGATTCTATCCTTATGGAAACACTGGGCTACAAGGTCTGTGGGAACAACACCACCATAGCCAGTACTAGGCAAGTTCGAGAAACAAGCCTAAAAGCACTTCATGCTTTTTAATGGTTTTCATACAATAACCTAGAGCCAAGATACCGAATGCTTAGAAGCAAGAACATTTTCAATGAACCTGAATGGAAATGCCTTGGCAGACCATCAGTTATCTTCAAATACACTGCCAAAGCAAGATCACAAATATTCATGTTATTTTCAGGCATTTTCTGTTGATCTTATGAAGGCTACTCTATGTCTGTCTTGAGTATAACAACAAGACCTTCCAACCTTGCACAGACTTCTCCCTCTTCACCTGGTGCCAAAACTAATATATCTGGTTTCTAATTTATCAAGTGTTTAACTCCTTTTACTGTGCACTTGATGGAAACATAAAAAGTAACACCCCAGAGTACAAAAAGTGAAATCTTTAAATGTGTAATTTTTTCTACTAAGCTATTATTATCACTTCCATGGATGATTTCATCAAATCCTACAGAAGTGTTTAAAAGATAAAATAGGAAGATCAATTGGTAAATAGGAGTTACTAACTATGGGCTCATTATTCCTTGTATTCCAACCCTGAACTGGCCTTTAAAAGACAAATTTCTACTCTGCTGTGTAGTTTCTGCACCTTGGCCCCGTGATTAATTATCAGGTGCCACATGCAAAATCCACTATGATGAATTGTCTGCCCACATCAGCATAATTACTAACCACTAACGTCATTGACAGTCCTTGCTACTGGAGCAACCAACCAGTAAGATTGAGAGGTGAATGAAAATACTTTGTAAGAACGGGCAAAGAAATGCCCTTAGATATAGGAAGACATACCAAAGTATGGCATAATCCCTCAGCTTTAGGGAACAACTGATAACTGACAGCAGAGTGAATAATCCACAACAAATCATTTAGGAAATGCACCTTCTTTAGATGCTGAGTGTGTAGACTCTATACATTGAGACTCCAGTACTTAGAATTTGAGTGTTGCTTAATAATTTCTAAAAGTCATGTCTCTTTGTATGATCCTTGATGGAATGAATTATGGTTAGAACTGTAGACGCACTTGAAAACCTTAAAACGTAGAAACTTTTACAGTCACCATGGCTGTTTCTTCGTAGGGTGATAAAGAAAAATTGGGTTCTGAACTAAGATACATTGTAAAACTTCTGCACATTACTCTGTATTTAGGCTGAAGCTTCATTCTCAGAATTCAAAACTGAAATCAGCAGGTGAAAAATAGGACACCTTTTGATGGGCTTAGACATTATCTACTATTTCACCCTTCAGTAGCCTAGAACAAATTCAGTCACACAAAGCAGGGTTCTCATAAGTCTGACATCTAAAGGGAATGCTTTATGGAAAAGACAGCCAGGAGCATTCAGCTCTACGATCTGCTATAACCAGAAAACAAAAGTAGGCATATTTGAATTGGCCCTTTGAAGCATCACCTTTTATTCTCCTAGAGTGAGAAGGAGAATTGTTTTTTAATGGAATTATGAACAATTAAGGACAAATGAAAATGCTGGGGTTCTAGAAGAAAAATTCTGCTGCAGGGAAAGCTGTATATGGATGTTCTTTTGTGATATATAATAATACAGTCTTAAGTCATAAGCTGAAACTTAATCACATGAGAGTGGCAGGCTAAAATGATATGGATTTTAAAGAAAAAAGATGTCTTCAGGCAGTTTTCTTGTAGCATTAAGAATAACTTATGCTTGGCTAAAAAGGGGACTTGCCATTCAAAGACCTAACTGCTCTCAACTGGTTCAATCAGGAGTAACAACTCTAAGTACTCCCTACTTAGATAAGTGCTCCCTACATCATAGGTAACATTAGTAGCTATATTATATTCTTTTACTTTTTCACTAATACTTGCAGATACAAAATTACAAAATGAGATTAAGCAAAGAGAAATTCATACCATCTCCTCTAAGGCATTTAGTTGCAATCTAATGAACGGGGTAAAAGGAACAAAAGGGGGTTTTCTATTGATGTTGCTGTTTTATAAACTAAAGATGATTTATTGAAGAGTTTTCCATTTTTATAAAATAAATGACAGCACTGTCTGAGTGGTAAATCAGCATGACAAAGCATGAAGACAGTGCCAGCTTGAAACTGCTCAGAATGATTCTGAATATTGCATTGCAAAAAGCATACATCTCATTCATTCTTAATAAAATTATACAGTGAAACTTTACTCTGAACCCCCACCTTTTCTTTATTAATATGTACTCAGTAGGCAAACACTCAGCCAGGACAAAACTTGCAATTACTATTTCTACAGTAAAGATGGTGAGGTTGTGCAAGTGCTAAACCAGATGGCTACACTGACAGAAACATGCCAGTATTTCTGCAAAACAAGAAACCTATGGAATGAGGTCTCTAAATACCAGTCATGGGTTCACCTGACAAGAAATGTTAAACTGCAGTAATTAAATAAGCTCTCTTCTAATGACTGAAACTTCTCTGTTATTAATACATCTTTGATAAAATTTCTCTCGTGTAAGTAATTTGACATGTTTTACGATGAAGATCTTTGACTTCTAGAGGACTTAATCCCATGTATTTTTTCTATTCCAAGACTACAACTTCAGTTTCACAGCCATCAGGCATTGGAGGAAAAATTCCAGAGAAACATGAAAGCACCTTAAAGAAGTTAGTGGACTGCATACATCTTTTAATACAAATTCAATCAAACCACAAACCCACTAAGGTCCTATTAGCAAATTCTCCTAAAGATACAGTGTCCGTACCCTTCATTCTTATTGTGGAAATCCTTCATAAATGTGCCATGGAACACACTGTCGAAGATATAACTGTACAAGAAATATGGCATACTCTTTTTATATATTATTGCCAATATACTTCACACTACTCTGGTCTATTTAGGAAAGGAAGCAATTTAGGTTTCAAAACCAAAAAACAAATGGACCCAATATTCTTTTCTTTATAAGCTTAGACACATCAGAGCAAGAAATTCACTAGAAGTTATCAAATTAAAAATGTTACAATTATTAATATTTCAATTATTGTTACTTGAGTTACTGTTCTAATAACTTTATAACCCAATATGGCCAGATAATTTAGAAAGCAACTGCTACCATTAAGGGAGATTTAATTGATGATGTCAAACTACAGAAGTTTTCTGAGCTTAAGAAGAGCAGTGATCATCTGTGGTGTGCCCCAGTACAAAAAAACTATGCAGAAAACCACAAACACCCACAATTTTAATTTCTATGTTTAACAATGGTATACAGAATAAGACTCTCTATTTATGCTGATTGTCTTTCATTTTCCATTTTTCTGTGGCTGTCCCCTTTATTTTTACAAATGGATAAAAAAAAGTCTCTTTTCTGCATATATAAGATTCTCTAAAGATCTTTAAAAAGTTTCATAACATAGAAACCAAAGATTTTTACATATATGATTTCCCACTGAAGCTGTACACTAGCGGAGGGGAAATTCCTAATTATATTTCTAGGCTAAAAGAAAAGGCCAGAAACAACGTTCCAAGTTAATGGCTTTGTTTGCAGACTGCACCAACTTTCTTTAAAGACTCCTAGAGACTGATTTAAGTCAATAAAAACTTCTTTAAGCACAAGCATCAAGTTAGAATTTTTTAATCAATATATGATCATATCACCTTACACAGTAGAAATGAAACATAATTTTATCTTAAAATTATATTCTTACTAAAATTAAACCTTAATCCACTTGAAGTGTAAGATTTAATTTTTTTACCCAAAATTGTAGCACCCCAATTATCAGTTTTAAATTACAAGTGGATTGGCTATAAAGCTGCACAGGCTTAACTGAAGTACGAGGACTTTCTACATTAAAAAGTACCTGCATCCACATAGAGGAATAAAAAACCTTAAAATAAATTTTTAATGTAATGACATGGAAACCATGCCTTTATATTCAGGCTCAGAGGAAACACATGCAACCCATTAGCTTAATTTCTATTATATGCTGTCAAGGAAAGCACCTATCCCTGCAACCACCTGGAAACAATTTTCCATGTAAATCTAGTCAAGAGCCAATTTAGGAACAAAGCACCACATGATGGACAGACCAGACTAAACAAGAGGTTTTAAGGGAGCCAGTGGGTGACTTCAAGGAGAACGGTGGATAAAGCTGTTTTTTCTCAGACTGGAGGAACTGCCCAGCAGTTAACTTCGAGCTACATTTGTAGCTCTGAAAACTATTTTAACAATGGTGATCAAATCTCACATTTCAGTATGTAAAATGATTACTTAATGGTCAGAAATAATTCCTATCTCAATCATTCTAATCATACTTTTGGAGTAAAGGAAAATGTTGCAGGATTGACAGTACTTCTTCTCTAATTTCAAATAATCTACTTTTTATATGGCTATTTTTTTTAATGACAGATAATTCAGATCTGCTTGGAAAAGTATTTTCAGCATACCTGAAATCCTGTGGCTTCATACATATATCCAAATTTTTGAACTCATATGCAGCAGCTGAACACTGTGAGATTGCTCAGTTTAGTTCTATTAATTTCCTTGTTTGGTATTACAAAAAGATTTTGATGAATACCTTAAAACTAGAGGAATTTGTTATTTTAGAAATATAAAGGCAATTAATGATGCCTTGGCCCCCTGTCCCCTTTTTCCCTTTTTTTTTTTTCCCCTCTCATTTCATATTTTCTCCAAAGTTAATAATCTATGGATAATAAAAAGTGAAAGAAATGTGTCTGCAAAGACATTACACTGTTATGAGAAAAAGAATGCATGGGGATATGAATTAAAAGCTCTTTAAAGACAAGTTTTATCAGTTTGACTTGGATGGCACTCACGATAGCAGCTACTCCATATTTTTTCCTTAAAAAAAAACCAACAAAACCCTGGTATTTTATAATTCCTACAAGTCTTCCTGTAATTACAAGACAGGGATTAAGGAAAAAAAGAAAAAAAAAGAAAAAGAAAAAGAAACTCAGTGCTGCAGTATTTGAAGTATTAACAGCCTTTTGCTTAAAGGCTTTAAAAGTTTTATCTATATCTCTCTGTATAGATATAGGTAATAGTTTCCTTATTTTTACAACATTATATTAACATTATTATTACTTAGCATCCAGAACTAGAGCAGAGAGAGCTGTGGCAGTTTGCATGAAGTAGACAATGAATATGTGGTTCACAGAACCAATGTGCTTCCTAATTAGGTACTACAAAGAGGTATTATGGTAATGCTCTATCTATGGCTTGACCTTCACTTGGCAATAAAGTGATAAAAAGAATTTAACAATCAGAGGCAGTGCATTCCATATCAGCAGTAAGGGAAAAAGGCACACAGGAAGAAATGGCACAAGTAAGACATTAAAGCCAACTTAGCTCTGTGGTGTGGCAGATTTTTTTCCTGTGGTCCCTAATTTTCAGGGTCCCAAAGGCCTCAGATTTAGCCTTTATACATGCACGGGTCAGCATTCCAAAACCCAATAATAAAAAATTGCTCTTTTTGTCTATTACATGGCAAGAAAAACCTACTGTGCTACAAAAAGTTAAATTGAAGTTTAAACAAACATGCACCTTCAAATGTAAATGCACAGCCACAAATATATCCTTTTATGTTGGTATGGTTTCAAAATATATAATATAATATACACTTACACTCCACATGTAAATATGTAATATACATGTATACCTTTATATATATGTGTGTGTTTATATACAATTACACATAAAGTCTGCAGCAAGGCTAATAAATGCTTACACACAGGTCATCATAAAAAGAAGAGTTCAAGGATTCATTCAGTTTTGTTTTACTGAAAAGACCTGGTTTTTGCCCCACTAATGCCTCAAACCAGCACAACTACCCCACTATTAGATCTGCTTTTAAGAAAATCTATAGAAGATGCCTACTTTGTGTAAAAGAAAGGCTTTAAAACTCAGTCCCATCTTAAAACTCTCTTATTCAACTACAAATTTTCAGAGAAGACTCCAAAGAACACCTTGGGAATTACAGGCTTCAGTAACAAATTGTGAGAATGTATAGCTGAAGGACACCTCGCCGGGATAAATACAAGAAGAAGAGCAAGAGGAAATTCTGCCCTGCCAAAATTTCAGACTTCTTTGCACTGAGCTATGAGTGGTCTAGCTGATACAGTCCACTCGAATCTTCACAATGTTTTTGAGGCATTTAGTAACCACAGCCTAAGATGAAAAACCTGACACGTATAAGTACGCTGTGACTAAAATACATCCGGTTGAGGGCAAAATAAAAACCTTTTTTCTTAAAGGACATTGCCAGTAAGGTTTTTCCATACCATGTCCTAGAACCTATACCATTCCATATATTAAAAAAAAACCCCTGTAACCCAAGGGGTAAAATGCATGATGACATTAGTTTGCTGATGATAAAGTCAATGGTTAGCTATGAAGAATCTGTAAGAGGAGTTTGGGAAATACTTGGGCCAATGAACCACCACCCATCTGCTGCAGCAAAAGTCTGAAAACCAGTGTTATATAGATTTGAAAAATATCTTTTTAAAAAGTGTTTATGAAAAAACTATCATTTCTTCTCTTGTAACATTACTGTCCCAGAGGTAAATTTAAATGCTCTTTTCACTGAGGTGGCGGTTGGAAAACGGCCCTTTTGCCAAATGAATGGGAGGTGTTCCTTCATCAGGATTTTGCCCCATCTGATTCTCCATGTATAAAACCAAGAAAAACACCAAAAGTCATGGTCACTTAAATTTATAGTAATTTAGATACTAAATTATCAGTATCTAAATGTAAGTCAATAATACAACTCAGCTGAAAAACAAAGATTTCTCATATCCATTAGATTAAGACCTGGTGGTGGCTTATGATTATATTTAGGGTTTTCCCTTTGGTGGCACTCAATCTACATTCTGTTTTTCTAAATCTGACTGGACAATGACTCAATGTCTGCACCTGTCAGAGTGTCCATAATATGTCCACAGTATTTGTCAGTATGTCCATAATAACTGAACAATTCAGGGAAATCCTGCATCCACTGAAAAAAATCCCTACACTCAGTTTCAAATAGTTTCTTGCACATATTCCTTTACTGATGTGACTGTGTTTAAGAGAAAATATATTGTTGCTTTTGTTTCATAAGTAGCAGCTGGAGTTGGAAATGGAAGATTTTGTGAAGTCTATCAATAAAGGAAACATATATAATTGCAGTGAATTTCACTTATTAATGAAAATTAAACTAATTTGTTTAGAGGCAACCAAGACAAATGCAGAAAAATTAACTCAGTAATAAGTTCTTTTTATTAAGGAATTTGGTACAAGTCTTTTAAGATACAAGCAAGCACATGCTGACTGAATAATATAAGCCCTGAGAAGATGAAAATCAAGTGAAGCTTTACTTTACAAGTTAAGCATTTTATGTAGCTGTCAAAATTTTGTAAACAAAAATTGCATTAAAAAAGGCAAAAAAGGTCTTTTACAAGACAAAATCATTCCTTTGGAGCCTAATAAACAGAAAACGACTTGTTATTAATTAAAGAGAACGATACCAAAGTTCCAGATTAAGATCCAGCTATTGCAAATCTGCTACATGTGTTGGCAGCATTTTTTAAGACAGCAGTAATTTAGAAGATGAAAAGGATGTTATAATAAGGAAATTAAGTCATATT
Organism: Illadopsis cleaveri; assembly: GCA_013399915.1. Classification (NCBI taxonomy): domain Eukaryota; kingdom Metazoa; phylum Chordata; class Aves; order Passeriformes; family Timaliidae; genus Illadopsis; species Illadopsis cleaveri. Next base: position 981,938 of record VXBB01022695.1, read on the forward strand.
CTACCTCCAGGGACTCACTGCCACCATCAGAAAAGTCAGAGTTATGGATTAGATTTATAAGACACAGACATGCTCTGTATAGATCATAAAACTAATTGTGAATTGCACAGAAATAAAGACAATGAAACTCATTGCTTTCATCTCATGGGGAACTAAGTAGACAGAAATAGCATCTTTAAGCTATAAAACATGCTTAATCGGCACAAACCAATGGACCTGAAGAAGAAAATAGGAGCAACAGAAAAAAAAAAGCCACTGATAAGCAACCTATATTGTTAAATATGTCTGTGTAATTTCTTCTTTACATCATCACTTGAAATAAATGAGCTGTCTGACAAATTTTGAAAAAACAAGGACTGAAAAGCAAGGAGAGCAGAAAAACATCGAGATTGTTAACAGTTAAAATACGTTTTCATTTCCACTCTTTCTAAACCACCATAACACCACCATTCATAAATGCCAGACAATAGCTTCTTCTCTAGCACATAATAAATGTATGCACATAGAAAATGGAATGTGAATTGGCTGGATTATCTTCTGCCTGAAATGATGCAGATACAAAATAAAGTCTACACCATCATCTCCAGAGGAAAAGAAAGGTCATCAGAAAGATGTGGACTTCTACCTTATTCTAGGTTAAAGAACCTGTACTGTACACTAGATTCTTAGAATTAAGTTTAAGTTTATGATTCCTTAACATTCATGCTAATAGTACAAACATACTACTTTTAAACAGTGCAGTATAGCATTAAACAGGCAAAACTAAGCTCTTGCATGCTATCATTATGATAAAAGCCAATTAAATTAATCAGAATCAAAAGAGAGAAGGTAATTTCCCTCATGAGTAATTTGGAAAGTGAAAAGCCCACTGGGATACACATTTTTCATAATTTCAGATCACGCTTGACCTCACCTCTTTTGTTTAACCAAGCCTATTAATCAAATACATCCCAGAGGTGACTAATGATCTTCCAGAATTCTAATAGAAGCAGAAAGTCAAGGACAGAACAAATTGATCCACATCACCCACCTTATTAAGTTTACAATGCTGACAATGCTTCCCCTATTTTACTCAGAATCATAGCCCATACGGTTATTTTAAGACTACTGCTTAAAACAATTTGACACAGTAGCTCTCAAAGGACAGATTTTTGTCTCAGTAAATATCTCCTTTAAAATCCATATTGTAGATTCTTTCATTCAGATCCAAAGTTAAGGGGCAGCTAAAGTTACTTTGATAAACTTCCCCAAAACACATAACTAGCTTTACATTGAATGGCCACTGCAGACTATCATCTCAACCTACCTTTTAGAAATAGTGTACACCAATTTTTCCATATACTTTTGTTCAAATAAATGAAGGCAAATGAAGCTTACATCACATTCAGTTCTCATTCTTCAAAAGTTTAAGTGGAATTTTTTGCTCCTATGATCAATGTGTTGAAAAGACATGCTAAAGAGTGCAGCTTATTAAAAAAAAAAAAAGAAAAGCCGAAGAGGACACAGTAATAACAGTAATAAACAGCACTTCTGTTCTTCGTAGGCCTCACAAGACAGCAGATTGGTTTTTCCAAAGAGAAAAAAATTGGAAATAATGTTTTGCATATGGGAATGCTTACTCATATGGGAATGGGGCTCACCCAACGTTTTGTAGATCTCTGATTAAGAGATATAAGATAAGAGCATCATTTGTTGACATAGGTGGGTCAAACCAAACCTACCACCTCAGTTTCCACCCAACACAAACAGTGATAGGAGACAGAAGTTCCACCCTGGGGCATCAGTGTTTAAAGAATATACTGCCGTCTTACAGAAAAAATTTGAAGAAGGAAGAGAAAGCATTGCCGTTCTGCATCAAGGGATGAATGCCTATCCATGATATCATGGAAATTACTTAAAGAGTTAAACCGTCCCATCAGTCACCACACATACTGCATTTTCCCTCTTAAAAAAAAAAAAAGGTATATATTCAAGAAAAAGACAGCATTTGGGGCAGAAACTGGAGGTGATTCTGCTATTAGAATATCTATAGAGTACTTCTTTTACCACTGAGCAACACATAGGTCATACATACAGCACAATTTTCTGATTCAGGAATCTACGTGCATATCTGCTGCTAAGAATTGTGTCATGTCTGGCAGAAAGATGATGCCGTGAACATTGGAAAATGAAAGACTCAATTCAATAGGTACCAAAAACCCATTGTGGTGAAAGATCCATCATTATTCATGTTTTAGACAGCAAGCAGAAGAATGGAAAAGCAGTAAAACAGAGACCTCTAAAATTCTGTGATTTTTCACAAAAGAAAGAGAAAAAGAAGACAGAACAATTAGAGATTTACTGCATGCTTTACTGGTTGTATGGAAAAATATTATTAACAGAGGACCGAAAACTACAAAGAGTACATAAAAAAGGAGTAAGAAGAATATTGCTTCAAGAAAATTATTTTCAAATTATTTCTTTCCAAATTATGCCTTTACTTAAATTGAAGACATGAAAAGTAGTAAGAAAGAAAACCTCAAGAACATTATGACTGCACCAAAGCTTAAAGAAAAGGGAGAGATGGTCTTTGTTCAGAGCCCCATTAACCAAAAGCTTCTGATGTCTGGGTACAAACTTCCTTCCTAGTTCCCACCTGCTCCTGGGAAGTGCCTTAGTGCCTATATATATAGCACAAAATCCCGTATCGGAGGTGAAAAAGACTGCTTTGCTAAACACTTAAGAGAACAGTCATAGTTCTACTCTCTGGCCTCCCTCTGCTAAAATCAGAACTGAAACTAGAGCATCAGAGGGTGTTCTTGCCCATCGTTCAAAAAATAAACTGAAACGTACCAAAACTTTGTCTACAAAATAGCTTAATTCTTTACCACATCACAGATACATCTTTCAAATAGGAAAGTTCACTGTAAAACCATTGGTTTGGTATTGAAATTCAGAAGCACTACATGACCAGAAGGTCTGAAAACTATTGATCACGTACACAGAAGTTACCAGAATTGTGAGTAGTGACAGGTAGTGGACCTGAATTACTTTTAATTTTACTGGAAGAGAAAATAAAATTATAATTCTTCTAATCAGACATCACAGTCTGAAAACTGTTATGACAGAGAAGAAGAATTCTGGAAATAATACATAAAACTTTATCAAATAATCCATTATAGCTGACTATGATTTGAAGAATCATTTTGCTCCTCTTGAAGATGAGGTGATTTGAGACAGCCAGCATGGCTTCACTAAGAGCAAGTTCTGCCTGACCAACTCAGTGGCCTTCTGGGTTGGTGTGACTCCATCAGTGGACAAGGGAAGGGCTAAAGATGTCATTGATAGGGACTTCTGTAAAGCCATGGTTACCTCTACCATCCTTCTTTCCAAATCTGAGAGAGAAGAATTCGATGGCTGGGCTGTTAGCTGGAAAAGGAATTGGTTGGACAGTTGCATCCAGAAAGTAGTGGTCAACAGTGCAGGGTCACGATGGACACCAACAACAAGTGATGTCCCTCCAGATCCAAACTGGGACCTGCGTTAATTAATGACATAAATGAAGGGCTCAAGTTTCACTTTATAATTACAATACTATTTTTGCCATAGAACTGGCTACTTATTGAAACTTTTTGCTTTACATACTTGTATTTTGTTGCCTTTTGTTCTCCAGTTTTTCCCCACAATGATTAGCTATTTCGAGTCACCATCTTTGGAGGTATTTCAAAGCTGTCGGTCAATCTTGGGCAACTTACTCTAGTTGTGCCTGCCTCATTTTGGACAAGATGACCTCCAGAGGTCCCTCCCAACCCCCATCCTTCATCCTCTGAGTATGTGATGGCTTTGCAGAGAACCAGGTTGCAAATGTAAGGTGATTCAGAGCAGGAACATTTCAGGATGTGAGCCAAACCACAGTCAAGTGGGTTGACAAGGAGATTTTCTTTAAAAGTGGATTCCTGCTTCAATTTAAACAGTATTGAAGAGGCCTCCACAGCAATAAAATGTAGAAAAAAGTTGATATTTGGGGAATCATGGCTCATATTTTTCTGAAGTGATTTGCTAGTGAGTATGGAATCTTGCATTACTCCGCAGACCTCAAAATTTTTCACCCACACTGAACAGAAAGGTTTGTATTCTAATACAGGAGAAAAATTTATAGAGCCAGGGCAGATAAAACTAACCACTGTGGTCTGAAAAAATGTAACACTGAATCAAAGTTGGACTTTACTACATTTCACAACTCGGTTCACCATGCTTATAACAGGGCTAGGGGGCTTGCCTATCTCAGGACACTGTGAAGAAGAACATAAAGATGACTACATAATGATCCAGGCAAAGAGCTCAGAACTATATTTTACCTTCTTAGAGAAAATGACTTAGCCATCAAGTTACATATAGGTTAATCCACCTGTACAACCAGTCACTATGCAAGCAATATTAGTCTGCCCTAAAATGTCCCAGCTGGACCTGGCTGGAAATCACTGTGAAAGGCCGTGGGGCCCAGCAAGGTCCCATTGGTTTATGCTGTGCAACAGCACAAGCATGTCTACATGAACAGCATTTCTGAAGGAGATGCATTTTGGGCTGGTCTGTAACACTTCTGTTAGCAACTAAGTTACTGTCACAGTGGGAAGTAAAACTCTATCTACGAAAGGTTTTATTAGGCTTTAAACTTCAACAGATATTGAAAGCATTGACTGGAAAGCGCTATATGCTATCAGTGATAGCGATCTTTGCTATCAGTACAGTAAGTAAAAATCAATGCTGCATCCAACTCAGAGGTGATCAAATTAAGGTGTACAAATAATCAAATCATTACACATTACAGCAATTATTCCCTATGCCAGGTAAGCTACTAAGTGGGAACTTGCAAACCAAGTAAAATGCACTTTCCGTATTTTCCATCATTTAAAAAAATGGCATCTGTTTTCTCCAACATGATAATACAGTTCTTTCTATATTATTCAAAGCACAGGTAACCCATATTTAATTATGACACCCCAGCAGTCCTAGGCTGTTAGTGATTCCTGAAGCATTCCTCCAGAGAATAATGAAATCCAGCATGACTAATGATTTAAATTAACCCAAGTATACTGATAACAAGTATTTTAATGTCTGAGAAAATTATGTCAGAAGCTATGCCATGGTAATTTGCTATAATGCAGTTTTTAGAATTGAATGAAAAGCAATCAAGTTAAAATAGACAACTGAATAGGAATGTGTACAGAACTGAAGTAGAGCCACCCCTAATTAATGTCCCCTGGTAGCAAATCTATTAGTTTAGTAACTGAGATTCAGGAGGATGCAAATGAATAGCATTCCGGGAACAATACCTACAACTGGCAATATTTATATAACAAGTGTTTTCATTTATATTACTGAACAATGAAGGTACATTAGCAATTCCATATGGAATCTTTACTAAAGCCTGTAACAAAAGCATCAAGCAAATTATGGTACATGTCATCAGTGATAGTTCACTAAATAGTATGAAACCACCACAAAGAGTTTACCTGTCTTCATCAGGACACCACAGGCTGTCTTCACAAAATGTTCTAACCTGCCAGTAATGACTACCTTACCACTACTAAGCAGCACACTCAACCCTTATAGCCTGCCCTGGCTTTCAGCCTCCACAATCTCCATGATACATAACTGAAGTTAATCATGTGAATTTTTCCCTGATGCTGTTTTTGAACGGACACATTTTTATTGTCTGTATATCTACTGATGAAAAGAAAACACCCTTCTTCCTACATCACTTTACTTTTGTATCCTTACATTGTGGGGTTTGTTTTTTGGAGAGGGTTTGGATGTAAAAAGTAAAATTTGCCTGACCTGAATGCTTGAGGACTTTGTTATGTTACCTTTGCTTACAGAGGTGCAGCAATTATTCATTACAAAAATCCCATTCAAATCCACTGGAATCCACTGAAAAAATCCACTGCTCCAAGAGCTATGTAATAAAGTTATATATTTTTCTTCCCAATGAGCTAAATTATATATCATGTTATAATAGGGTGATATTTTAGTGTTCAAAACACATAGAAGACTTCTGAACTCACAAATGCTTTTCATCTTGTGAGATCAAATGATCCCTTTATCCTCCATCACATTTTCTCAGCAGTAGAATTTAATGCTGTTAACCCTAAACAAAGGGTTTACAAAGCAAAAGAGGAACAAAATAGGAAATTGATCTGAGGAATTTCTATTATAAATGAAACAACTGTCAAAAGTGAAGGGAAATCATACAAGTTCTCTCTAAAAGTAGGAAAAGAATTTAGTAATTTTGTTGTTTAGATACAGAAAAAACTAAATGGGACCCTGTCTGTAATTCCCAAAGGTAGATACATTCTCATTCACTCTGTCTGCAGCAATAACTACTTTATGAAACAACTGAAGAAGGTAGCTTTTATTTTACCAGGAAGAATTTAGGGACACAGTGTATTCTCCTTCCTTCTCTAGCTTCAGTGTGTGCATTAATACACTTTTTGAAGCCCTAAGGGGCTAAGGGGAATATCTCTTTAGTACTTGTGATTAGGTAAAGCGTATCATTGCAGAGAAACACGTTAATCATGATTGTGCAGGTCCAACACATTCAGAATTTTGAATGAGCTCTGCCCTTCCAAAATCAACTACGGGGCTCACATGTAATAAGTACACGTTGTACAGCTCAAGTCTTACACTGCTTAGCACTCACATCATGTAAAAATATGATGATGATGCTTGCAATGAAAATCTATTAAGCACTATCATTACTGGAATGAGGCTAATACTTTTTTACATGGTTATCGTTATTGCTAGGAGGATCACATATCATGTGACCAACTCAGATGCTTGCTCTTCTAACAAATACACACCTACACTTAACTGTATAAAAATAACACAATAGAAAATGTTCATTAAATGTAATAAAATGCTCTTGATGTCAAGTTTTTCTTGCTTTTAATCACAAAGTTTAACAACAATTACAAAATCTAAATCCAACATTGTATATAGTGAGCAGGGTTAGCTCTAAATATAGTAGACCATGTAATTCCCCTCTGAATTTGGCTGCTGGATGGAAAGTAGTCTAAGCTTCTGTCAATGAAATCTCTAAAATCACTGCCATGGTATTGTATTTTAGTACTGAACTGTAAGATGTCACTACCAGTCACTACCAGCCTACCACAGAAAAGGAAAAAGAGTGGAATAATTTTCATGACTCTCATGAAGGAGTAAAGCTTTTTAAAAAATAAATCCATACTTCAGAAAGTTTAGAAAGGTTAAAGTATCATTCAATTTCTTATCAGTTCTGCCTTAACTTGCATAGCTGTGTGTTTCTGACCTAGAGCTGGAGGCTTGTTCTTAGAACTCAACAGCTGCTCAGTCACAAACTGTCCTGCTCATTCTAACCTCTGATCTCCCTGCACATTAAAGAATTGCTTGGACACAGCAAGACTGATACTTGTCCAATTTTTGCTATGCATATCACACATCAATGCATTAAATACTACTTATGATTTTAGAATTCACAGAAGTTATTATTACATCTCATTGTGAGAATATGACTGAATTTTCCTGAGATGAAATGAGTCTTGGAACACATAATTTGCCTTTCAGAGGCCTCATTTTAGGGCATTTATTTCACATAAATAAACATTCATCTTTTAAGTATAAGTCTATACAATGTGGCTTAAAATGTAACCAACTATATCTCCCCATTACAGAATTTTAAAATATATTTTAATATTCTTAGTCAGTGGAGTTGATCCAACAACTTGTTCGGTTGCAAAGAATTTTACTCAAAAGTGTAGTCCTAAAAAAACCCCAGAAAACTTAATTTTCATTCAGTCCTTTTTTAAGTGGCTGGTATAGATTTAGTTAATGAATAAAAGCAATACAAGTATTGAAGCTCAGCCACAGCACTGAATGAGGTATCTTGAGAGGTCCCTCCTAACCCCAATCACTTTGTGATTCAATAATCACAACTTTTCAGTAATAATGGAATATGTGAATAAAGGATTGGATCACTTTTATGTTAAATGCTTGTTCAAACAAGTCACTGCACGGATCTGGTCCATCAGTATTGCAGACTTGGCAAATTCAGGCAAATATGTCCCCAAGCTGTTTTGGAACAGACTTCTATGACATGTTACTGACCTTTTGCAATCTTTTTCTGGAGGGAAATGAATCTTGATATCAAAGGCTCATGAAACAATAACAGTAGGGCTGTTTCTTGGTTATTTCAATGGTATGCTGTCAACAGGAGGGTTTATGAGCCTGATAAATGTGCGTTCATGCAGAATAGGGAAAAGGCCACATTTGCATTAAAATTCAATTTTAATTGTCCTTATTCTTTATCGATGCTTGGTGAATTGGATCTATAAAGAACCATTTTTAAGCAGAATGAAATTTGACAAATAGGATAGCTGTGTAAACAATTTCAGTAATTATGGCAGCAATTATTCTTTGTTTTATCTCTTGGTAGCTTTAAAGAAAAGAGAAAAAAGTGATGAGAGTTTTAGAAACCCTGCAGAGATCTCAGCATTACAAAAGTCAGAGAAGCCAAATATAAAAATTTATGCAACATGGTTTTTGCACAAGAAGATAAACATTGTCCCTCTCCTAATTTTCAGACAGGAATACCTTTCTTACTCAGAGAAATCAATAGGCTGAAATTAAGCAAATATGTAGGAAAGATGCCAGCTACACAAAAACTTTAAACAAGAGCATACAAAGCAATGCAGTCACAAAATGTAATACATCACCATATTAATTATACAACTACTAGAAATCATTCTGGCATTATTCTCTCTCTAAACTCTTAGAAAAATCAATCACTGCTCTGGATGATAATGGGGACACTGGCAGTCAGAGATTAACTCTTCAGACAAGTTTTGTTCTCTTCTGCAGAGATCTGGTTACACAGCAAGTCTTTTAGTCTGAAATTGACATTTTCAGTGCAGGGGGAGAGGAAATACATTCTAGCTGCACTAGTGCTGCTGAGAGCATGACTCCTAAAAAGTCACAGGTATACTGCATATATACAGTATACAAGAGAGATCAGATTATGGTAATATTCATTTCTACACCCAAATCTCATTAATCATCCAGGATCCAAAGTGTAATAGCTGCATCCCAACAGAGCACTACCTGCCAGTTTCTCATTTCACACTACCTACAAGCGAGGCCACTGGGAGTATAGTCTTACACTGACTGCGGAAAGCATAGAGACCAGAGCATGGCAGCAAATTCCTCCTCAGAACAGAAAGGTCTAAAACAGTTAGAAAGAATACAAAATGGCAATCATTTATTTTAGGAGCCTTAAGTACAACGTAGAAGATGCACAGATAAAAATCTACACAATGAAACAATAAAAAGAATCCTGCAAAGAAAAACAGAATTCTATTAATTCAGAAGAAAACACCCAGCTTTAACAGAGGAATAGCAATAGAATCTTTTTGACTAGAAAAGAAATTACTAATGCCCTGCAGAATACATTATTGATGAGAAGCTAAACTAATTTACAAGTTTCTTGGTCCTCCAGCTTTTTGTTTTCCTGAGACTCTGGAATACTTAGGAAGTGCAGAGAAAGGAGAAATATTTTCTTTATCTGTGCAGGAGAATCGGGGAGCTGCTAGACATAGAGAATGATGTGTTACCTAGCAAATGATACATAAATAACTCAATTAATTCTTAAACAAACCCTGAAGCAGGTTTGTTTACTGCAATATTCCACTGCTCATAGACTCATACAAAATACTGGAAGTTATGTGGCATTTCTCAAAAAGAATGTGTATCAAGGTATGCAGCCTTCTGCCCTTTGACAGATTAGAGCCAGATTAGAGGACTCTCTCCAAGAGAGTGCAGCATGTTTAAAAGATTCGGGTTTGGTTTCTCACCAGAGNGCTTTGCTAAGTGAGGCAGAGGTTACATTTACTTTCCTGAGTATCAACCCTGTTATACATTTCTACCCTTCAATGTGTTCTAAAAGCAGAGAAAGGAAGCAAAATGTGTGCAAAAGGACATGAATCTACAGGTAGAGTTTCACTGAGATTCAGCTGTAGAAGCACCAGTAAGCATTAGTCACTGCCAAACAAAGTGCACATAATGCAGCTTATCCATAAGACGAAAATGCAACAAGAGAATAATAAGAATGATAGAAACACAGAACTGTTTAGGTTGGAAAAAAACTCTATTATCATAAAGTTCAACTTGGAACCCAGCACTGCCAAGTCCACCACTAAACAATGTCCCTAAATGCAACATCTACACATCTCTTAAATACCTCCAGGGATGGTGACACAAACACTCCCCTGGGCAGCCTGTTCTGACGCTTCCAGTGAAATTTATCCTAATATCCAGTCTAAGCTTCTCCTGGCACAATCTGAGGTCATTTCCTCTTGTTCTGTCACTTGTTACTTAGGGAACAGATGCTGACCTCTTTCAGGCAGCTGTAGAGAGCAAAAAGGTCTCCCCTCAGCCTCCTTTTCTCCAGGCTACACAACCCCACCTCCTTCAGTCATTCCTCACAGGACTTGTGCTCCAGACCCCTCACCAGTTCCATTGTCCTCTGGACTCACTCCAGCCCCTCAAAGGTCCTTCTTGCAGTGAGGGGCCCAGAGCACACAACTTGAGGTGTGGCCTCAGCAGTGTTGAGTTCAGGAGGACAATCCCTGGCCTGGTCCCACTGGCCACACTATTGCTGACACAGACCAGGACGCCATTGGCCTTCTTGGCCACTTGGGCACAGCTAGCTTATAAAATAACACACCTAGTTTGACCAATCAAATGATCAACATCACCAATAGAAGAGAGTATTTTATAGGGGTCCCAGCACAGTCTGTTATTTTAGAAGAGATTCACAGCACAAGCAGCTGAGGAGTCAGAGGATATCCACCCACACTGCAGATCCTCACAGCAAGGATACGCCATCAAATACACTGCTTTGCAAGCACTGAATCAGCTCAGCAAGAACTGCAAGACTACCAGTATTCTTCATCAGACAGCTGACAACCCAGTTGCCTTTCTATATGGTGAAGATTCATTTTTTCCATTTCTAAAATCCAGAGTGCAGCAGCCTTATTCTCACTTTGTGGGTCAAGAGATTCCCTCTGTCAGAGGCACCCATCACTGCCTCAGTCAATCCATCAGTGGCAGCTGCCCATAATGCAGTTGTTGTCTCCACCCCATGTGCAACCCCTTTGGTGTATAGAGTTCAAAGAATAATTCATTTTCTTGTGTCAATATTATTATTAATTACCTGTCTGGATTAGCAGTGAAGATGTGTTTTATTAGGCCACACAAGTATGGACTACTGCATGACTAAAATATAATTAATCCATTACAACTCTGGAGAGCTGATATAGAGGGTAATCTTATGCTAGAAAATAAACCCCACTGAAGCACTGGCAAGTATATGAGAATGCTAATATTATCAGAGAATAACAATCAGATTTTAATATTGAGAACATGAGTCTAATTACTATGATTTTGCATTTCTGGTACCAATCAGAAATTTAATCCTATCCTCCCCTCATAGCATAAATAATCGGATTTAATTATGTAGCTTTTATTTCGAGGGATGAAGAACTGTGCTTGTTATGCCCACATTTTATTTCACAACATTTCATTACAATAGACCTGTTTACTATGATGCCTTTTGCCTCCCCTCCAAATCCTACAGCATACTGTGAACCAGTTCATTTAAAGACATGAACAGAATTGCCTTCATCTCTGATTCTCCTGAAACATGGGGTTTTTTTAATTGTCTTCTGGGGAGCACCTTGCTCATGAGGCCCAAGTTCGAAAATCAACACAGCACTTCTGATATGCTGTTTAAAAATTGTATTCCATTCACAATTCCTCTGGCAATCAGATATATTCATTGTAAGTGGCTGACACGTGCATTCTTAAACATGCAAAACATTACACGCGACCAAGCACTACAAACCCAAAAAGACAAACAGAAGAGAACTGCTGATAGAATTTAAGCCTTCCCAGCCTCTGGAGCTATCTACACCTTACTTATACCCAAGAATCTCAACAGCTGAGTAACTGAGTAATGAGGTAACATCACATCAAGCAGTATTTTTTAAAATTAGCGAGTTAGGGCTAAAGTCAGTAGAGATTGTTGGTGAGAGCAACCATGTGGTACGTGTGAGGTCTTGCTACATGGCTGAGTTAAAGGATTGATTCATTGCAGTAAGAGTTGTTGGGATTCAGCGTTTGAAAATTAAGGATGGATTTTGTACTTCCAACAAATAAATGAGGAGGAATTGTAGGGAATGCGATGACAATTAATATTTGAGATGCCAGCAAGATTTGTCAGATGCTATGATCAGGTCACAACATTAGGTTTTGTCCTTAAAACACAACATTGTCCTTTTTTACTATTTTGATGGTATTCTGTACCTAAAAAAACTTCATATAATTGCTTTCAATGTGCTATAAGCTAATCAGACGATTACAATCTGTAGAAGAACATGACTACAGATCTGGAAGAATTCTAAAAAGGATCAGAAATATCTGACAGCACTGGCCCAAAATAAGGAGACTGATTCCTTGCAGAAGTGAGTCTGACAGAAATTTGTATTTTGCTTGCCCTATAGAAGCAACCTGAGAGCTCTCTAGCTAACAAAGGAAATCTACATAAAAAAGGATGAAAACTTTTAAGACAATCAATGAACTAAGTCTTTGTTGTGTGTTCACCAAAACTGAAGTTATGACAGGTATCTGACTAACAGTCTTCTAAAGATGTAGAACAAAACCCAGTTGTTTTGCATCTCACAAAATAATACATACTACATGACTATATACTTGTACCACATTAATTGCACCCAAATAGAATAGATTGCTCTGAGAGCATAAAAAATGGCTGGTCACACGAAAACACACTTTATACAGGAAAAGTTCATGTTAAATAATATTGACTGCAAACCACTAGTATTATAATCAAACAGGTCCTAATAAATCTTCCCAAGAATATAGACACTGCTTTTTTCTCCTTTTACATATACAGCTTCAGAGATAGATTGCTGAAGAAAAGATGCAAGACTCAGAACTAGACTGCTTGTTCAAAAAGGAAAAGGATCTAAGCACACCTGACATCACATGAAAAGTGCAGACTGCTTTATAATAAAATATTATACTTGAAAATAAAATAATACTTGAAAATAAAATAATTTCTGTTATTAGCTGATCAATAGAAATCAATACCTGAGAATTCCTACTGCTTCTTGAAACTTATGGTATACGTCTGTAACAAGAAACAAAACTCACTTTCTGACATAAGACGGGGTTACAAATGTACAAGGTTGCCACACTGACAGTCCACTAAATGTTCCCTCTCCAGGGAGAGAAATATTTAATTTCAAGATTAAGAAATGTGATCCAGGGCCTTGTCTTCCTAAATAAACTATTATAATAGTAACATTCATTCAGTTTGGAACATAGCAATATTTCTGGTAAATGAGTCCTCCCTCTGCCCACCACCAACCACAACACTCTCCTTGACAGCTTTGTTCCACATGCATTTACTACCAAAACAACATATGCACAATTTAAAACAAACTTTAAGAAGTACTACAGTAGTGAACTTCAAATATTTGAAATAAGAAAATGGAACACAGTGCTATCCAGTCTCTTGGAAGTGCATTTCTTATGCTGCTTTTCAGTTGAGTGCCAGGCACTAATTTGAAAGCTGGATCCTTATACAAGTCTCTCAGTAGCTGCCAGAATCACTTCAACATTCCTCAGTCCAACATTCAAGGTGCAGAACAGGATTTTCTGTCATGGGGATGAGTTCTAGGCCACTTTTCACAAATAAAAAAGCTTCAGGAAACTGGAAGGGGGCTGGAGAGACAGCTTGGACAGTCAGACTCTGCTCATACTTGAAACTACCCCATTGGAATCAGCCTGACACTGTCACATTTTCCCACCCTTTCCCCTCATCAACTAGTATTCCTGACACTCTGTTCTAATGCCTATTTTTTAAAAAAAATTTTCCTCTGCCTTCATCGGGTTGTAGCTGCAACATCACATTGCATTAAATTTTCTGCAGCAAATATAACTACTACTAAGCCTCTGAGAAATAGTAATATGAAAAAAAAATCTATAGAAGCAGGATAGGACAAATCAAGTAGGAATTGATGTTTCAGAAAAGGCCAGAACTCAGACATAATATGCAAAACTTTTGCTTATAAACTATGGGAGTAACCGTACATCATCAACCCACAGACTTCTTACATTGACAAGATACCATAGGGGATAACACTGCAGTTTAAGAATGCAAAACCACTTAAGGGAATCTCTTCAGTGAGTTCATCAGAGGGGTTACTTCTCAATTTCTTCAAATATCCTGTATAGATCAATAATATTAAGTCAAAGACCAGACACAGAAGACCCATATTACTGAAGCAATTGGAAATGTCTAGGATCAATAGGAATTTATTACTACTAATGCACAAAAAATATTGAATTGCTACAACAAAATACACCTCTGGGTTATTTTACTTAGTAGATAGGCACCAGTCAATTTTACTAGGCATCTTAAAATGCATCCTTAAAACTTATTACTGTTAAATCACTTTTCACCTTCTATGCTTACCAAATACATTACATATTTAATATTCATAGTCTTCTTCTGGGGTAGATAAGTACCATTTCCCTGAAATAGGTATGAAAACTGTCTGAGGTTTGTTTCCTCTCCCCAAGACTATTGATACAACTCTATATGTAGACCACTAGAGGCTCCTATAATACTTATCTCCTTCAAAAATTATTTCTTTCTTTCCCTTGTATTCTCCACATTTACATCTTTATTTTGTCACTTGAAAATTGGTATCAAACCGAGTTTCTGTGGGCTTAGACATAAGCAAGTATTCAGAACTCAAAGCCATTTTGACAGTAAAAATTTCATAAGCAGCCCTGCATATACAAAAATTGCAAAGCAATTGCCCTTCTTTCTTTGGGGCGTATGAACAAATAAGTGCCTTTTTGATGCATCTCAGCTATTGAACTTTAAAATCTTTTAAAGACTGACCTCTATTTTAAATTTAAAAAACGTTTTCACAGAACTTTACAAGCTTTGAAAAGACTGTCAAATGTAAAACTTTTGCATAGTAATAATTAGAATAAATCGTTTTGGCTTTTGTTCTATTATTCTACCTCTATAAAAAACATCTTCTACTGTCCATTATGAAATAAAAGAGGTCAACTTGTATATCCAGACTTTAGAGAACCTTAGGTTCTGTGATTCTTGTTGCTTTTCAATAACCGAGCAACATCTCCTTACAGAGAATTGTAAATAAGCACACTTATACAGGTCTAACATGAAAAATTGAGAAAATAATTAATATACTCTGAAATGTGTCATCTATTGAGAATTTCCAACTGTGCCCCTTCTGAATTTATTACTTTTGAATAATTTCTTTTTCTTACTTTTTATCTATGGAATAAGACTTGCAATTCCGGCATTTATCTTGTAAACTAACTCACTGATTATACATAAGAACTTATGCACTAGAGCTGCAGTGATGTTGCACTATGGAGCTTGTCTACAACACGACCATTATGAGGTATATTTTTTTCCCTCCACCACAGACAGTGAAATTTCAAGTCAAAGTTCCTTGAAATGTTCTCTTTTTCTTTCTGATCCAACATTTACTATGGTTACTGCCAGGGCTGACCTTGAAGGAAGCATGTTCCACACTCACTCTGTCACATCGTATAATTAGACTGGGCATGACAAGTTATCTTCAGCATTTTTCTTTCCTTTTCAACTAAATTCTAGCTACTTAAGTGTATCTAAAAATATTGAGAGGGTCCACCTACAAATAAGGCTTGACGATTATTGGCAGGACAAAGAGTAACTGCTGTACCAGACCCTTCTTATTAACCAAGTTTTGATAACAGCAATTCCCTTGATTAAGCAGCGCTGTCAGTGGGAGATTCAGGTAGAAAAACAAACAAGGCCCATTTCACAAGGAATTTGGGCAAAATAATCAGTCATAAAAATGCTTAAATCATTTAGTCAGAACACTGACTTCCAGATTACTTTGATTGCTCAACAGTGGCACTGTAAACATGAGAAGAGACAAAAAAAAAAAAAAAGGAACAGACACTATTTTCTTCCCTTCAAAAAACACTAATAGCTTTTCTGCTTTTTAACAAAGAACAAAGCTGTGCACATTCTTGTGCTGAGGAATACCCTACACTATTCTCCACCACAGGAAAACCCTTTGCAATAAGAACACAATATTATATATATACTACCTATTGAAGGACTTAACAAAATAGAATTTATGAGTTTTACCACCTTATCTGATTGCAGCTTAACCCTCAGCAATCTTAAGGCATGCAAATCATAAGCAGAAAAAATTTATTTGCCTGGCTTCCTGTACTTAGGGTTTAGTTATTTTTTAAAACACCGTTTTGGAGATATTCATAAATTCCTAGGGAAATACAATGTTTCTGTGTAAAAAATCAACACAAGAACACTCATTCACCAGGTAAGAGTGGGCCCATCCCAAAAACTAATAGCTTGTGTAACGTGAATAAATGCATACTTGATTATTGAGAGGTCATTTCAAATGCACATTCATAATAATTAAAAGTTTTTTCTCTTACTTGTTTTGCATCCCTTGAAAAATCATCTACACTGTAAAGGTGTGATCCATCATCTGCAAAAGCACTTTGCATCTTCTTCATTGGAAGCTTTAATTTCAGAAGATTCTGTCTGTGACTAGGAAATTTGGATTCTGTATTTCATGAACATTGGGGCAGGACTTAGACGAAAAAACCATTCATTTGAAAAGCAAGGCTAACTAGTAAACAACATTAAGACTTGACATTGAAGGTACCTTGAACATCAGCAGCTCAAATACAACTCCAATTATTGCAGCATTTTTTCCATACTTAGTGGCATTGAAAAACATGAGGAAAATAACAGGAGACTGGAATCAAAGACAGTGAAAAAAGCAGTCTCATACATCTGACTTGAATGTTAATTGGATACTGACATGTAATACTCCTTAATGAGTCAGTTTATGCGGAAAGTAGCCTTTAAACACAATTAAAGCACCTGTGTAATGTATTTGAGTTATATGAGCCAAAGAGTCTTTCAGTGTTTAAAATGATCACTAATAATGTATCAAACTCACAAGAAGATGAAAAGGGATAAGGTCAAAGATCTTATCCCCAATTAATTAGCATGTAATACTCAGCAGAAGTGCCTATGCACTCACACATGCAGGACTTTAGGTTACAGTAACTACTATGAACTGCAGGAGACTTCAGAATCACCTCTGTAGCCTTTCTTCTTTTCACCAATGAATTCATTAATAAAGTACTTTGTTTTTATCAAAGCACCTTTTACATGCAAGAGAGAGGAATATATAATAATATTGACACATTCTGACTATTAAAATAAAGTAAAAATAAGTAGCAAAGAAAATAACTGAACTGGAACCAAAGATAATCTAACTAAAATCTTCTGTAGCTGCTAAAGTTTATTGGTATTAAGAGGTATAAAATTAGTTTTTAGAATCTATTTTGCAATGCAACCACCACTTTGCCATTAAAAACTGGTCACTGGTTGTTTTGGATCATTTGCAAGAGTGGATACTGCATTTGATTCACAATCATAAATTTACAGGAATGACTTTACAAAATCCTGTAATCTTCCTGCTAGATGTACCAGTTAATAAACAGCAATTAAAATCCTGGAAACCTGTAGTTCATTGTTTCTCCCAATAATGAAGATGAAAAATGAAAACAGAAGTAATTAGGGCAAAAAAGTGCTTCGTCTTTTTTTTTTGCCCATTTGTGTTACAGAAGACATTTAGGCATCTATTTCAGAAAAAACAAAAAACAAAAAAGAAAAATATAGTTCTGTCAAATCTGCTTTCAAGTTTTGTTCATTAAAAACATTTTTAAAAAATTTTCCTAACAGATATCCTTGCTTCGTAACAATAGATGCCTCCGGAAAGATTAGTGGCATCTTTTCATCAATGAGAAGCACTTACAACTGGAAAAGTAAATACAGAACTGCCTTTCATGAGAGAAGGTTGGGGTACTAGCCTGTTTGCAAATCTCTTCATTTACAGTGTCCAAATTAGACATTTTCTTAGATTTTATACCAGACATTACACTGCTAGCCTTTAGAATTCTTAACTCTATGCATTTTGGAGAATTTGGTAGTAATAATCAAAATCTACAGATGTTGAGCAACTCATGTCAATGAAACATTCTGCAACCATGGTGCTGAGTGACTGGAAACAAGAGATGTGAAATCCAGCACGGGGAAGCAAACACATGCCCCAAAGCAGCAGCCCCTTTACAGACCCAGATTCCACTTGATGTGTCATGACAGCCTTTGAAATATTTGCCAATTAGCAATTTCTAAAAGTATCTCCTAATGAAGAGGAGAAGACAGAATAATTTTAAACTCCTGGGTTTGTAGTCTTTGATTTAATTGAAGGTGCTAGACATCAGGAGCAGTGTAGAAGAGAAAGGAGATCTTACTTTTTCTTATCTCGACAATGTGTAAGGAATTCAAAAAAGGCAGATATTGTCAAGCACAATCTACTGGGTGCAGGTAAAGCAAAAAAGTAACATAGACATGCATTTTATTCACTTGACTATGTATAATTACAGTAAAAAACCCCTAGCAAATAAAACCAAAACAAAACTCCAGAGGGATATGAGAGAGGAAAACTGTAAACAATATCCTTCCAATATGTTATTTCTTTTAAATTGGTTAAATCAATTCTTGTAAAATGTTAATGTGAAAAATTGGAGATTATAGCTTAATATGTAACTTAACTTCACAGACTATTATATACAGAATATAAGAGCACTGAACTATCAACACTTTTTCAGGAGGAAAATTGGAATTTGAATCTTTCCTACAAAAAATTAGAAGCTACAAGAATTGTTCCAGGGTTGAATTCCTGATTACATTAATTGCCTGTTGCATGAAGGAAGGAGCAAAAGGCCACAACAGGTTTTTGCTTTTGGTATAAATGAATTAACTATGGTTTTATCTCCTTCATTAAGCACTGCTTAGTTCACTTTGGATTTTGTACATTAATAAACAGCTTTCATTTTAATTTTGTGTTAAGTTGTTGAAGTCCAGGGCATCCCTTTGGATGACCTGAGAAAGGGAGTTTGAACCCTGGACAGGGGGGTGTGGAGCCTGTTAAGGGGGTTGGAGACCTTGGCACAGAGCCCAGGAAGACACTGGGTTTGATTTTAGTCCATGGNTTAAGTAAAATTCCAATGAATAATATCAGGATATTCCATCACAGTGGCAAATTGTAAATCCTGGATACTAGGGTGCTATGCATTACACTAGCAATTACTTTCGTGGAATATTCAGAAAATAGCAAATTGTTAATTCCCCTCAATATGCTTAAGATGGCAGTTATAGAGTCTGTGAAGACACATCTTTGAGAGCCAGGAAAACTTCTTATATGTGGCAGATTAAAGAGGTACCAAGACAGCAGCTAAAAATTGCTTTCACTGAGTTTAGAGAAACAGAAATTACTCTCCCTAAACAACTTTATCAATTCTGCCAAAAGAATCATTATTGGTCGGAAAGCAGCAAGGTACAAATAAAGCAGCTGAATCATTGTATTTAGTGCTCTTAGTAATGGCCATAATTAGCCAATAACAATGTAGCTATTTTTTTGTCACATATACTGAAGTTACAGGAAAGGTTTAATAACATCCTTTAGGGAATAGCTTTTCTCTTTCATCACTCTAAGGAATCTGAGCCTCTGGAATAATATGTGTATCTTATAATGTGTATCTTATGATTCAATCTTACACGCTTGCAAGCTGAAGAAAAAATTTACTGGAACAGAACCGCAGCTGGAATTAATCCATATGGATAGATGGAAATAAACAGAATGGTGCTTATTTATGTACAGTGAGAATTTAATCTATGATTTAAAACAGATCAGGACATCAGTACATAACAAAGAATAATGATTATATCCTCTAGTTTCTGCATGACAGTACTTCAGTTTACCTTAGAAACTGAAACGATTTTGCCCAAACTATTCTGTCAAGATGCAGAATGATCTCAAAGCTTCAAAGCTGACAGCTAATAAATTAATTTTAGCCCAAATATATTCAATTAAAGTTAAGAACTATAAATTTGCTTACCCATGCACCAGGTGATGCTATACAGGTGCATAAGTTACTTATATTATACATTCATTTATGTATTACTAAACATATATTTATATATATTAGTTTGGTTTGCGGTCTGGTACAAAGATAGAAATGAAGTGTTCAGGATAAGTCAGTTCTGTGCAAATTCTAAAGCAGAGCCAAGAAAGAATTCTGTAAAGGAAAAGACTGCTTTTTAAGAGACAGTTGAAGCACAACAAACATCAAAAGAATGCAGAGGTTTACAAAGTAACACTCTACACAGAGTAGGGAACTAGAATCAGGGAAAAGAGCAAGGGAAGAGAAACAATTTAAAAGGTTAACTGAAAGCAAGTCTTTTTATCCATATATTACAGACTAGCAAGACCTTTAGGAAAATAAATGTGAAATATTTTTAAATATGTTTTTCTTCTTAAAAGGAATATAAATACTGCTGTTTCAAAAGGCTTGTCTGATTGCTGTGTGTGCTCATGCCCACAGCCAAGAAAATCATTGCATGGACTGACAGACTTGCTAAACAAAAACAGTTTCTGCATCACAGTACTGTCTCCAGTCAGATCTATGATATGAAAAATAAAAGTTCATATCTAAAACAACTCTACAGAAGCATTCAGAGATATGCAGAAGGAAACAAAAGTACAGGCAAACTGTGCCTGGTAAAACCTTACACTGCAAGAAATAAAATCTTATTACAACAAACCTAAAAACCCAGTACTGATGAATACTATAAAAAACTCAAAAAAATGCAGATAGGTGATATGGAAAAGACATTTTTTATTCCTTTCCATATAGAAATATTTATGAACAAACATTTACCCTTTTTATTTCATACAGCACAATTTGTGACTCATTACTCTTTAATGTCTTTTAACATATCCACCTAAAGGTAAAAAAAACCAACCCAAAACACTGAAGAGAATAAAGAAGATGCTTAGCTCCAAGGTTTTAAACTCTCCTCCAAATACAGTATCTGGCAATGATCTCAACTAAAAAGAGAACTTGGTAATACTTCCTCATTGCATGGTTGGCTAAATAAAGAGGTGATGAGATATTTTGGTTTGAACACAGCAACGAGAGGCAGGAGGCACAAGTTTAGAATTTCAAGTGAACTTCTCTCAGTTTCTTTAAGACAGCCAGTGGGGATTGCTTTAAAACTGGCACAACCACTTTTACCAAGTCTTAGGGCTTTTTGCTGGTGTGAAGAATGCATTAGTCAAGGATGATCACAATAAGTAGTTTTGCTATGCAAAATTTAGAACCCTGACTCAAACATGATAGACTTTCGACACTTACCAAGATCCTGCAGCTCTTCCAGTCAACACAGGATTGACAACCTTGATAACTACTGACACCTGAATAGCTTGTGCTACTAACTGGAAAAGGCACTCCTATGCACTATCTTCAGAGTTAGCAAAATACATTTTTTTATCAGAGCAAACATTCAGAGTAATCACCTTTTCCCTTCTAAAGAGCTGCAGAGAAACACTTTAAAAAGCAAATAAATAGCCCTCTGAAACATCAATATTGCTGCCATTTGTCCTTGTATAACTGATTTGCTTCTTTATATTAAAAAAAAAGATGATGCACCCAATTTTATAGTCTTACATTATTCAATGGGGTCTATCCAAGTGCAGTGCTCAGAGATGAAAGAATCCCTGTTTTTATAGAGCCAGATGATTTTTAAGACCTTGAGGTTAACTAATTTTATTCATCCTGATGATCATATTTTGAGGATTAAGTTATATCTAAACAGTTAGAGATACTACTTAAGTGATTAGTACAAATACACATCCTTAGTTTAGCTCTTCTGTTAAGTAAATACTGGAACATTATTATTAAAATAAAACCTTTAACATGTCACAGTTCATCACTGTATATTGGAAGAATCTCATATTTCATATGAGACTTATTGGAACTCCCTAAAAAACAAGGGAGGTAAAGACCAAAGAAAAAGGCGCTTCAAAACATAGTATTTCATAAA
The DNA here is from genome assembly GCA_013399915.1 of Illadopsis cleaveri. NCBI lineage: Eukaryota > Metazoa > Chordata > Aves > Passeriformes > Timaliidae > Illadopsis > Illadopsis cleaveri. Next base: position 1,004,058 of record VXBB01022695.1, read on the forward strand.
ATTATCAGAACTTTACTAACTTCCACTCTTCTAGTCTTAAAACTTGTGAGAGTTTCAAGTTTATCAAGGCATTTGTTAGAAACCCATGAGAAAAGAGTCACTAGAGAACTGTGGGTAATGGGAACAATAATGCCTGCACTGCACTAAAAATTCCTTTGCCTTTCAAAAGGAAGATCAAAGAAAAATATTAATCAAAATGAAAAGGGGTTTTTTTGTTTGGTTTTTTCTTTCTTTTTTTCTGTCCTTTTATATATAGCATGACCCAAAGTTTGAGTTAGGTAATTTCATTTAAGGTTAAGGCCGCTCATGAATAGTTATTCTGAAATAATTTAACATTTTTTCTCATTTTTTCCCCTCCAATGCTAGAGATTGTATGTTGCTTTCTAAATAGAATGAGAAACAGTAGAAACAAAACCTTGTCTTATTTTGCATTTTTAAATTAGTAACTGTATATGAATTGTCATGAAAAAATAATGTTCAAGAAAATAGATTCTTTGCTCAATACATCATCATGACTGTACAGGTAAGCCAAAGCACAAGGAATAAAAAAAAAAAAATGCCCCGTGTACTGGATATTTTACATAATAACTTTGTAGGTAATCCAGCAAATTATGTACTTCACAAATGATCTACCTTTAAAAAGAAAAGTTATCATACTAATAATCCATAGTATGTCTACTACTGTTAAAAAGCAGTCAGTGCACACTGGAGGTGCCTTGTAATTATTTTATACCAAGAAAATTGTAATGATGATGCCAATAATGTTGATTGAAAATCAACCCTTCCTAGTTATAAATCTGTTTTCACTATGTCAACCTTACAAACACTAAATGATTAGTCCTGGAATCTTCCATGTCATGGTCTTAATGAAGATTTATTTTCATTTTCTAATCATCAGAGTAACTACAGAAAATGGCTTGACAGCTTCTGAATTGATAGAAAAAAAAAATTTCTTTGTTGAAAAACAATGCTCAGCATCTTTATTTTGGAAAAAAGGCTAAAGGAAGAAAAATTCTGTCGAGAAACATTGTTTTCACAACAGATAAAGGAAATTTGACAGACGGGGGTGCAGTTTGTGCAGAAGTTTGGGTTTTGTCATTCTTATGGCAGACTTTTCAACAAACTTTGCATATATTCCCTAGAAATGTAGATTTTAGCTGCTAAATTCCTTGGAGCTTCCCTTCACTTTTTCTTCTTTATATTCCTTGTGATCACAGCTTTAGTGAATATTCAAAAAAACCCTTTCTCAAGACAAGCATTTTACAAATCTAGTCTGCAGCATACATTGTCCCATTTTACAGTTACTAAAACAAAGTGGAATATTATTAGATTAACATGTACAGAAGATCACACTTGGACCATTACAATATTGGTCGTACTCATCCTTTAGAGCTTCTAAAGTGTAAAACCAGTGTTAGGACTCCTCTGGACTAAGAATTTTCAGAGAAGACGCTGTACATACCAGACATTACTTGTGTTGTCTCCATGCCTCTCATTCTTAGGCAATTGCTTCACAAGGAACTCAGTGACAGCTACATACACCTGTCCAGAGATTTATTGCCCCACCACACATAAACATGTTCTCCTTAAACACACAGTTATTTGCGAAAGAAAATATGAACAGGAAAAGAGAAAGAGAAAACAGACAAATAACCTTTCTGAATTTTAAGTAGTTAAAAACCTGTTTTGATTTATATAAGGAAGCTTACAGTGAAGATAATATTTCCATTGAGAATCTTTATCTACCTGTATTTCAGATACTGGCAATGAAAAAATTAGTGAGGGTTTTTTTTCCTTATTTAAAATATTTCTTTATAAAGTACTATTACTTAAAACTCTTCTAATGAAATACATTCCTTTCTACTTTTGCTTATGCACAGCGCAGGACTACATCTGAGTGCTATCAATATAACTTCTTCATGATAATTGCAATTTTTTCCGATACTATCATGACTGAAGTCATAACAGGCTCATGCAGAGGTATGAATGAAAAGCTAAAAAAGGTCAGTTACTGAGGTTGTTCTGCCAAAGACTACTACAATTTCATGTATATATTTGCACTGCTATGATGTAAAAATAAACAATACACCAGGCATCATCTTAGCAAGTCCTTCATTATCATTAGCCAGTCATTTTGTGGCAACACACAGGAACAGATGGGGAAATGTATGACATCTACTATCAGATCCCTATCCTGCTGGAAGCAACCATTTATTTAAGCAATAATTCAAAAATATTTTTATTTTGCTCATATCTTTTATGGAAGTCTGGGGTCACATTATCAACTACCTTTCCTTTGGAAGAAATAATATACAAATTGAAACTATGTATCTATCTACCTGGAAGTCTTCAATTCCAATGCCTGAATATTTGACTACCAACTACCAAAATAACAGTGGCTTGATGTATTCATCTCATATGTTTTTATTCTACATATTTGGCATCCTTGGGCGAGCATAAAATACCACCTAAATTCCTAGGAGCTTTACTATGAGTAAGTCCTAAAGCATTTCAAACTAATTCATATCTGTAGCTGATACTGAATCATATTAGTGAAATTAATAAGCTTAAACTAGGACTTTTTATATTAAACTGAATGTGCATTTGCATAATTCATGTTCAGACACTGAGTTGCAATTTGCACTTTGAAAAAATAAACAGTAAATTAATCATATAATTTTAGACTCAACTGAAATGTAAAACTGCAATTTACAGAATAAAAATGAATATTTTAGCAATACAAAAGTACACAAATTTGCAACATCAATAAAATTAACTTTTACTAGAGTTAGAAGGACAACAAACTTTTATGAATTGAATTGAGATGTACATCAGCTGCAAAAGCCCTGCAAAAGCGTACATTGAAATCAGCAGAAAGGTCTGTGAAGCATGATTTTCACAAGGGATGTAGTATAGCTCAAAATGTAATGAAAGCAACATCAGTTTTGAAATTACATTAAAACCACCTATCTTGCTTCAAAACTCTTCCTCCCTTTGACTTCTTAACATACTAGATTCTCCAATTACAACAGAGAATTAAGATAGCTGTGTATTTGGGCCTGGATAACAAAACTGTTTCCTGTTCTGACCTTCACTTATACCTACAGAAGAACACTTGCAGGAAACAATGGAAGAAACTTTCTTTTGAACACAGATGCATCAGTCAACAGCTAAGACATCAGCAAAATAAACGAGCTCAAAATGCCTCTCCTTTGTGCTGCATTCTAAAATATTCTTTCTCAAAATAAATAATATCATGGAAAAATTGTCTTTTTTTCTTTCTAGAGTACGAGGTTACTGGGCCAGAGTAGAGAAGATCCAGAAGACTTTCCCTTCAAAGAGATTTTAGTGGTTCATCTGGCTGTGGACCTTCAAGGACCTGCTTTCCACAACAACGTGGTCTGATTGCCTTTAGCTTGGCATAGAACATGAGTTTATCTTTAAAATATAAGGTACTGTTCCGAGACAGATTTTCTTCAACACACTATTCCTCTACCCCAGAGTGCAGGGTAACATATAATCAATACTACAGAATAAACCCCAAAACAACCCAACACCCTGCCCCACTTCATGCTGGAACTGGCACACTTCTTGTTACAACAAATCATACAGAAAACAGTTTAAAAATTGTTATGCTTAAGCTTTAAACTCCTTAAAATTTCATATGCTGGGAAGGAAGAAGAAAGTCCATCTCAATACTGAATTACCTTGTTGCACTATTAATATACATCAGACCCCCAGTTTCTAAAACTGCCTCTTTAATGAGTATTGTAATGCCATTAACCACAAGTACCCTAAGTGAATGGAAATCTAGATTTTCTACCACGTGCAACTTATAGAATAAAAGTCGCCATGTTATGTTATTGCTTTAGAATGACATCACTCCTAAAGAAAGCTCTAGGGTCAATTTATTGCAAGGAGTTTAATCTATTATGTATATTTTCTAGATAGCATCTGATATTATGAGCGCCAAAGCTGTAAAATCAGAGCTAAAGGAAACATTTTCAAAATTCCAGACAGAGTGTCAGAGTGCAGGTTGAACTTCAGTGCATTCTGTAACATGGACTCCAAAACCACACTGCCTCCTGCAAAGTATCTGCTCGTTCAGGAGCAGCATGCCTGGGTGGCCCAAGGACAAGCCTGCCACTCTGCAAATGGGGGAGACATGAGGACACAGCATGCTTGTTCTTTCCCCCTTGGTGTGCTACAAGGCTCCCTTGAATTGGAAGAGCTCAACAAAAAACCCTACGCCTCTATTCTGAAAGTAACCCAAAACAGCACAAAAAAAAAATGTTTGCTGAGAACCACTAATCACTATAATTAAGTAACTGACGGAGGAGGTATAACTAACACCAAGGAAGGTTTCAAGCATCTTGTTATCTAAAAGCCTCTCATGCCTTTTCTATATAGCCTCCCATGTGCAGCTCCCCACAGCTCTGGCTCTTTCTCTCCTTCCTCTCTCTTCCTTCTGCAGTTCCACCTCACTGCTCCCTGTCCCTAGCACGGCCACCTAACCCTTTCTGTCCCTCGTACAGTGTCTTACCTTATCTGTCCCTTGCCCAACCTCCTGTCCCTTCCTGCTCACAGCATAGCCCGCAGACTTCAGCTGACTCTCTACCAACCAACTCACTCTTTTATGACACCCAGCTGTGAGGGTAAGGCTGTTCCCACTCTTTGGTAATTAACACAGCTGCAATACACTGGGGACAAGATTGCCTTCAGCTCCATCTCTATCTTCCCACAAGTAACAGCTCGAAATGACAGAATGCGAAAATGCAACAGAGGATGCACACTGGTTTCAGGAAAAATATTTTCAGTGATTTTCACTCCTTTTTAGTAGTTAACATTTGACCAGCGATTACCTTTTTGTCACTTTCCTTCATTATAAGGACTGGAATAAAATGCTTAAAAACCACATTTAAAAACATGATGAGCTAACACCAGCTTGTCAGGAATTTGTGTGTCTGAGCTTGTCATCTCTTAACAGTAAAAATTTTCTGACTTAGATTAGTGAGGTCAGCTGATTTAGGAAAAATGGGTGGTTTGGAAATTATTTTATTTGTTTTGAAATATTTTTAATTTTTTGTTGTAATAAAAAAAGGATTTAGATCCTCTTTTATTGAACATGCTTTCTGTTACGGATCTTACCTGTAGCCTCCAGGCACCTGATATTTCCTGTGTGAAATCTATAGCCTCTTGTCTAGTGGACAACACCTCTTTTTTTATATTCAAGGGATAACAGCAATTAAGTACTGATTCTTGCCAGTACTTTCTGAATTAATGCATTTTAAGTGTGAGTTTTAAGCTAGTCACAAAGACTTGATGCCTTCTCATGAAGCTGTAATGAATAAAATCGAACAGCAGGAATTCCACTGGAAACAATGAATAGTAGCAATCTACTTCATCTTATATTACACTGACTGCTTCATATAATTTCATTTCATTTCTACATAAAATAGAGAATTCTATTGTCTGCTCTGCTGCCATTTCTTTTGATGTTTGGAATATATTTAATTATACAAGGTCACATCTGAAGAGATAAAGCTCTCTGGAGAGAACAAAATTGAACTTTTCCATATCAGATCACTTCTCTCTACAGAAATGAATTCTTTATTACCCCCAAATTACATGGTATTATCCTGAAATGACATGATATGTCTTATTTCTCATATAGCACATTCCTGGAATTAGGCTTGAATATAAAAGAAAACTAATGGTTCTGAGAATTGGCTGCTCCAAAGGCTTCACTCTTTCATTACTCACTCTTGATAATTGGCAGTCCACAGTAGGAGAAGCAGGAAGAAATATGCCAGTTGCATTTAGAGATGGGAATTATGGCCTTTCCTTTATGATGTTGCATAAAAAATTATGGCAAATTATAACAGCTGTTACGGATGTGCTAAACTTGCCAAAGGTCTGTTTGAGCTAAAAGCTTGCTTTTTTACCCACCCCAGATTCTAAATGTGGAGTTCTTCAGTCTTTCAAAGGCCTAAGAAATGTTTGCAATGGGTTGAAACAAATAGAAAAAGAGAAATTAATGTGAAGGCAAAAGCCACCTAAGGTAAAAAGAGATTAAAGATTTCTGAAATGTCTTTTTATCCCCATATAAAGTAAATTTGAGAACAGAGACACAGCTTATAGCTCTATATTTTAGTCACTAACACAAACGTTGAACTTTCTGAATTGTATCTAATACTCAAATATGTAAATAATGTGTAATAATTGTATCTAATACCCAAAATGTGTAAATAAAACTAAACATCTATTCCATTTTTTCTCTACATTTTTTTTTAGCTTCTTACTATGGTTTTATAAGACAGTAATTGTTTTACAAGTAAAAAGGGAGTTGCAGAGCTGGTGAGGATTTGATACTATGTAGGTGAGCTTTAACTGAGCCTCTGGCTACTTTCTGCATCTTGAGGCATTTACAGTCTTTTAGGAGGCACCCTCAGGACAGCCTGCAGTATTCTTCATAAAGTACTACTTTTGTTAATAGTTGAACATTTTTAGATCTGCTACGGGTTTAAAAGAAACTGCAAACTATGAGCAACCTCTGCAGCAAAATGCATTTGCAGATTCAAGGTGCTACAAATACATCGAATGTACAGAGGAAATAAGGAACTGCAACTAAAAACAAACAGTTTTTCCCATCTGGGCACAAGATTACAATGCTCTCATTTCAAACTGCCCATGCTTTTTGAAGATATGCAAAACTGGCAAAATCAAAAGAAAGTTCTATGAAAGCTGTGGGTGCAAGCTCTAAAAGGCCGTGTTCTGCCAACTAATTCACAATAGCACGCACTGTCACAGCACAACACTAAAATTTTCTACATTCATTGAACTTTAATAAATAGTTCGAACTCCTGTTTCCATTAACATATTGTTAAACACCCCCAGATTTCCCAAGTCTTAAAATAAAACAATGGGGTTACTCTTTGATATATCTTTGTTACAAGGTTTTCAAGGCATTATGCAGTGTGCAAATGTTCAGATGGTTCATAATTTATTACTTTCTTATTTATATTTCCCTGTTTAGCAAAGCTAAGCAAAGGAACAAAGGAAAAAAAAGGAGATGTAGAGATAATTACAGACTGAGTTCTTTGAACAACTTCAAAACTGTTTATCAAAGCTAAAAAAATTAAAAATATTTGCAATCCTGAAATCTGAGAACAGGTCAGAACCATTTTCATGTCCAAGAGTAAAGTATGATGCAAGGGAAAGTGAAAATGAAAATAGTTTTAAATTCACTTCTCATATTTTTAAAATGATTTTTATTTTTTATTTTCTATTGTTACACTGTTGAAGTGTTTAATGGAAGCTATGATCCTTCACAGTAGAAATTACTGACTTTCAGAAAACATTATTTTTCCAAGGGGAAACACTTAACTAAAAAAATTACAAAGACCTTCTATTTTATTTTCACAGCAGAAATCATTTTCCTTCCCTTAGCTAACAAACATCAAAAAATAAATTAGCTGTTTGTTGCAGAATCTGTAAATGTCAGTCAAGTCATGATCTGAAAGACAAACAGAAAACTCATGACGCAGGAAGAGTCTTTCTCTTTTTGTAATTATTAACACATTCTGCACACAACTACAGTATAAACTAAAAAGGAGCAATAAATAAATATCAATTGGTCTCAACATGTAACACTGGCATTGGGAAAATTATGTGGGCTTTGCAGCAGATCCTGAACCAAAAGGAAAAATTACCATGACAATACTGCTAATTTCACACAAGTAGGACATATCCCAGATTTCATGGAACTGGAAAGGGACTAGACTTCGGAAGACTAACTTGCCTATGATTTCTGCTGCGGAAATAAAGGGAGAAGGTGGCAAAAAAAGACTGAGATAACCACTATGTATGAACATTTTATCTTTTAAAGAATAGGCTATTATTTTCATTACTTGGGTAGTCTAAAATTCTATTTTTCATTATTTTATTAATCTATTTTTCCCAAGAAAAAAAAGAGGGTCATAAGTGGACCTTGATTACTTTGGAGCATACCATCAATAATTTGAGACAAGCCTCCAGATTTCTATTTATGACCGGCAGAATTCAGTCCCAAATAATTAAATGTAAGAGTTCTCATAAAGAGTTAATATGATGGTCATTTAATAGTAATCTTCATCATGACACCACGAGCACAGTAGAAAAACATAGAAATGGCTTTCTGTTAAAATCAATCCCTTTCACTTTCTTAAAACAACAGCATCTCTTTTCCCATAAATATTCCTCTCCCATTAAATACCTACTCACTGATCCATACTCTGTCTACTCAGACCGTACCTTTAGTAATTATTTTCCTTGGAAAAATAAAGAGTTGAATAACTCTGCAGCTGTAAACTCAGGAAAATTTCATTTACTTCAGAAAGGGTATGTAAGTGCTCTAAGGCAGGGTTACATGCCCAGCCTAACACAGCTGAGTAAAAGTGTCTAAACCTGGATTTTTATTGTGTATCATTCATTTTTTATTTTATTGTAAATGGAATTTTAATGTGTGTAATTTCTCAGTTTCATTTTTATCTTCAATCAGTTTGGAGTAGAAGTCCTTTGTGGGTTTAGTTAGCCCAGCAGCTTCTGAGAGATTGATCACAGGTGATTTCTAAAGCATATGAGAACAGATGAATTTGCCATTACATCTTCCCATGTCTCTCTCTGCTTCTACAAGTGTGACCTTCAGTGTCCTGAAGTGAAGGGCTTGCCTACATATTTATGAAACCTCAATGAATTTGCCTTAATTTTTTCCAGTCTCGCAAATCAATACAAACATTTAGCATCCGTGACACTTGCAGCAAACCAATTTCATATCATTGGACATTAACACTACTCTTCTACAAAACTACCCCATTCAGTGCTGCCACATTTAAACTGAGAGCATCCAACACAGAATTCAACTTGCAGCTGGATCAAAGCTACCTTAATGGCGCAACAAGTTCTCCATTTTGTTTGCTCAACCCTTTCCTAATTCACTTTTATGGCCACTATTCCAGAATTAACCCTTCAGTCAATATATCCTGCTTTCAGCTATACCTCTAAGCTGGCATCAGTGCATTAAACAACACTGAGGTTGAAAAAAAGCCTTAAAATCCATTAACTATGATATTATAACTCAAGGAATGGAGGGAAACTTCATCCTTATGATAAATACTATGTAGATGTGAAAACTACATGAGAATTTTACACATACAGTAAAACTCTAGGCACTCCGCACAGGACTAATTTTAGTCAGCATAGGTTCATCTTTTAGTCAGCAAAACACCTGAGGGCATTTTTAAAATGCTATCTATTTTCTGGAGCTGGTTCATTTTTTATAACTAAGAAATAACTACATTCTCTCTTTGAAGAGAGTCACCAAAATGAGAGATGACAAAGAGTATTCATCAGATCTTTGACTACTGTACAGTGCCAGTTTTCTAGATAACAATTCTAATTCCCTCTTCCTTCTCTCCCTCCCCTTTGAGAAGAGTTATGGAACTTTTCAAAGCTTTGTAGAAATTGACTGAGATAATTTACTGCTACCTTCCCTTTAAGAAACCTTTCATTTCTGGAATCGTCAGCAAATCTTATACACCAATGTAGCTGAAATTATTTGCCTCAATCAGTGGCAATACAGCTTGAGGTGCTGCGTCATTCAAATCACCCAGACATCAGCAATTCCCTTGTCCCTTCACTCTCCAGTGCCTGAGCTACTACATAGCTTGAGAAACTATCACAGCCCTCCAGCTTACTCCCAGTTAGTTTTCCCGTTAATGAATTTAGTAATTGAGCTTCTGCGAACTCCCTAGATCCAGAGGCTTAAGGCATTTTCTGTAAGAAGACCTGCATCCCCTTGATAAACTTTCCTCACTTAATGGGTAATACTGGCACATACTCAGTCATCAGGCCCAGTGCACAAACTAAAAGAAAAATCCCCACCATCTTTTCATCTTGTAGGTATCATATTCCATAGCTATTCTGAAGACAAAGCAGTATTATGAATGATGAAATGAGGGAAACAACAACAAAGAACCTGAAGGAAGAATGTAAAGTGGTGCACCTGAAACTAGTGGCTTCCAGTAGAACTTCAGGGGGATGTGTCCCAAGAAAATCTCGTCAGAGATACCTCAGTCTTGGTTACCCATTTAATGTATAAGAATATTCTGCACTGAATACCCTTTCAAAGGGAAGGAGGAAAATACTCTGGATGCTAAAAGATCACATCTCTGTAATGCTCGTGGAATCTCATGACAATCAGTGGCACTAGAGGTGGAATTTGTTGAAAATTATCAGACCAATATCACATAGCAAATATCTATGCTTTGCAACAGACAGCAGGACCAGCACATGGAATCAGAAACAACTACTGCCACATTGTGGCAGACAAAAAAAACCAAAAAAACCCAAAAAACCAAAAACAAAAACAAAAACAAAACAAAACAAAACAAAACAAAAAATAAATAAAAAAAAGGGGTTTTTTTATCAGAGGAGCCTGCAGGGTATCTCTGGTCAAAAAGAAGATTTTCCTTCTGTGACCACTCTGCTTTAATATGGTACCAAAAATAAGGAAAGAAATGTGCAATTGCATAAAACATCAGAGTTCACCTCCTGGGAAATGGCTGAGCAGTCACAATGCCGTGTTCACGTAACAAAGAATAAATCAGACAAAGGAGCTAGTTTGCTGGAAAGATGACTGGTTTTGACTTAACATCTCTTGGCATAGCAATAGGCAGAGAAGGATAAAGAATTTAATAGATATTTTTAATAAAATACTACACTTTGTAAACATTGAGTGACTATGGAGTACAATCATACATATGCTACCATACGGCAGCTGAAACTCTTGTCTCTTTAGGATGCTAAACCAGCTTTAAGAAGCTAGAGAACTTAAAGGTGCAAAACTGCAGCGTATTTAACAGAAGAATTAATTTGTCATTAAAAAATTGCTAACTAATTTTTTGAAGCAACCTGTAATTTCAAGTAGAACATAGTAGTTGATGCTATGAAAAGCAAAGATATGATTCTTAATTCTACCTTATGTCCACTACAAAAGATTAAAAAATAGGATTAAAGAATCATTTAGGTTGGAAAAGAGCTCTAAGATCATTGAATTCAACCCAGCAATGCTAAGTCCACCAGTAAACCATATCCAAAAGTGCCACATCAAAATGGCTTTTAAATTCCTGCAGGGATGGTGACCAAACCACTTCCCTGGACAACCTGTTCCAGTGCTTGGCAACCTTTTCAGCAGAAAATTCATTCTTATCATCTAATCTAAATTGTGCTTTACATACACGTAAATACAAATTCTTTTACTCAAAAATTCCTCTTGCATGCATAACAGAAAAAAATAACTTAAACATGCAGTTCTTAAAAAAAAAAAAACCAAACAAGATCCACTGAGATTAGTATGTACAGATTGCCTTTGCATTTTAAACTTCTAGCACTAAAGATTGCTCAAAAGTAGTCCTAAAAGACCCAAACAGTTTAGAGAGGGATTGGAGAAAGTGATATCTTTTTGAAATGTGTGTGGACATGTTGAAGAAACGTGGAGAAATACCAGAGGACACACATTTTTAATGTTTTGTGAAACTTTCAAAGAAGGCATCCAGACTGAAGCTGAAAGGAGATGAAAATCAGAGTCTTGACAGGTCTTCTTATCACTACAAGCTGCCGAGAAAGCACGCTCTCCAGAGGCTGAGAGCCAGAACACGAAACAAACATCTCTCAACCTACTGGAATACACCAAATCATGTTTCCCTAAAAAAAGGGAAAAGATTAATTTCTCCAGTATTGATACCTACTTTCTCCAAATGGGTCCATTAGTGAAGTTGTTTGATTTGCAAATCAAGACGCAGTTTTTGTCATTTTCAATGCTATGAGGTCCATAACTGAAATCAAATTGCATTTCTTCAATTTTTCCTCCCACTGTTAGAAAAGCTTTTGCTTTTGTAACTTAACTAATAGTTTTATTAGTTGAGTCAAGTACAGCTTTAGAGAAAAGAAACTTGATAAGGTAGGATTTTCTGCAAAATGTATAAAATGCATTTCAATTATGCAGAAACTGAGAGACAACAAAGCAATCACATCCAACAAATTAGGATAAGAATTACATTTAATTGATAGTTTCTCAAGTTTATCTGATACTAAAAAGAGCATATGAAGTTGTAGAGACAAAGCTTACATCTTTTATATTCAATTGTTGTGCAATGTTGGTGTAAGCCAGTTCTCACAGATGGAAGTGCAGGGAGCAGAAACAGCTACTGAGATGACACACTAAACCAGGTATACTTTTGTCTCCTATCTTCAGGAATTGCAATGGCACTGTAAAAGTGCCAGCATAAGTAGAAACAAAGGCATTCAAAATGATGTGCTGTATCTTTTTATTGTCTACTTTTATTTTGGCGCATGCATTTCCATTCCCACATGTAGCTGAATCCAGTCCAACAGTCATTGCAAGAGATGTAACTATATTACAGCAAAGAGTGGAAGGATTCATTCCAGCGGCTTAGGAGACCTATGCCTTATGCCTTGAGGGATCAAACATGCCTTATTACTGACTATTTTTACACACTTCTCATTTTATGGACTTGCTGTGCTGAGCCCACAAAGCTTTCATCTTGCTATTAAGTCTCTCAGAAGAAAAGGGGCATATTCGGCCGCAATCTCTGAGGTTGACCAATGGATAAGGAAAAGAAACATCTTAGGTACAATCCTCCCTGAGAGGGAGTGCTAAGTCCCTGCATACAGGTGGCAGAAACCACCAGCTCCCCCACAGCTAGCCTGATCCAAGCCAGCACTCTGCACAGACACTGAACAGTGATTATTTTATAGGGACCATTTGCATTCTCTCTGTATTCTTTTATAGCATCCATAGAAGCTAAAATGCTCCTAAGCTGTTGCGTTGTTTTGTAGCAGCATCACTCGAGATTGCAGGCTCAGGACTGACATCACAAAGACAGTTTATACGTGAATCACATACTTCTGTGTTCTCAGGGATTTCAGTTCAGTTCACCTGCATGCTCTGGAAGCATATTAGAAGTTATCAAGATAGGCTATTCCCACATAAATCAAGTTTTGGTTATTCTAAAGTCTTCAGTTTTCTCAGTTACAATAAAAACAACAAAACACAACCCAACAACAACACAACATCAGCACCCCCAAAATTCCCTCCTCTAATAGTTTTTATTCTCTCACAGCAACAGCTATGATAACTGACTTTGCAATCCCTTTGTTGGTCCATTAATTTTTCCTGAGTAATCTTAAACATCCTGGCCAGTTTTTAATGGTTTCCATAGCTCAGGTGTCAACCAATATTGGACACTCAGAACTAAGAGCTGAGAAGCAGACAGGATTAAAAAAAAAAAAAAATCAGAGACTGACCTATGTTCCTTAGGCTATCTTTGTAATAGAAACATGATTNAGTTTAGTGTAATTATTTAACTCTTTAACTACTGCATTTTGTAAAAAAAAAAAAATTTTAAAAAAAAAAAAAAAAAAAAAAGAATTTTTTTTTTGATGTGACACCTGGAAGCCTTCTCTCTTTATCACCATTTTTCAGTACCTTCCTCCAACGTATACCGTCTTTTTTTTTTCCTGCTATTCTATGCAGTCTAAATCCTTTTTAATTTCCACTGCTGTGACCAACCATGCCTTTTCCCTGCCTTTTAAACTCTCCCACTAAACTTGGAAGCACAAAATTTAGCATTATACATTACACTTCAAGGTCAATTACCTTGAGATGGCTTTCACAAAGAAGCAGTAGCCCAGTGCATCATCAACTATGACCAGATCAAGGATGATTTGGTACCACACAGATTAGATACAATGTTCATGACTGAAAACAGAGGCTGCAAACTAAAACAGAGAACTGAAGAGAGATGGTGAATTACTTTTTCAAACATCATCAGAGTACCAGCCCTAGAGAGCAATGATGCACATGAACAACTCGAGTCTATTCATATAAGTATACAGGTTTTGGAACAGTCAAAGTCAAGGGACTATTTTAATCTCATTAAAGTGCAACCTAAACTCTGATATTAGCCAGGTTCAGTTTAGCCTAATACTTAGTCTTGGTAGCTACTTTTGTTTCCCTTTATAATGTGGGTAGTTTCTCACAGAAAAAAAGCAGGATCATTTACATGCCTTGAATACAGTTTGATATGTAATCTGACACAACTACACTGATTTTTATTGTGGCTCTAGCACTCCACTGCATGCCAATAATTATTTTCCTAATAACACAGCACTCTCTGTTCCTTTGGAGGACAAGCTGTATTTTTTTTTCTGAAGCTCTAAATACCAAATGGCTCAACATAATAAAACTCATAGCTTCCAAATACATTCTGATCCTTTCCTGCCAGAACATGATTCTAGTCCCACCTTTTTTCCTTCAATTTTGATTTCATATGGGAGATTCTGGTGTCATGATCAAACTTGCAAATGCTTCAGTCTATTTCCTCACATATGAGAAACGACTGAGGGAGCTGGCCCTGTTTAGCCTGGAGAAAACTCAAATGTCTGTCAGTATCTGAAGGGAGAATGCCAAGAGGATGGAGCCAGGCTCTGCTCAGTGGTGCCAAACAATAGGACATGAGGCAATGGGCAGAACCTGATGCACAGGAAGTTCCAGCTGAACTTGAGGAAGAACTTCTTTACTGTGTGGGTGACTGAACACCAGAACAGATTGTCCAGAGAGGTTGTGAAGTCTCNTTTCAAGTAAATTTAAGCATGGGACAAAGACAAGAATTTTAAGGAATAATCATGAGTTGAAAGAGGGTTTTGAATAGTAATGGATATGCCATTTTGCAACTGTTTCTAGTTGTAAAAAGCAAACTGACTAAACCTAGAGTCAGACACAATAACAGATAAGATAAAATCTGATTATAGTTCAAGTACAATAACGCTGAACCTGTATTATAAAATGAATGATGTAATTTCCATTGCTTTTTCAAAAGGAAATTCAGTTCTTGAAGTAATTGCATAAACCTTACGGTGTTTTGTCACGGCTTTCAAATAGACGTGTACTAAAATTAGAAAAAGCAAGATTCCAAAATGATAAAGGCTAAAAAAAAAAAAATCACAATTCATGTAACTAAAACACGATACTCGACTTTGCATGTAACAGCAAAACTGTTCCATTTTAAATCCTGTGCTATTTCATTTTCAGCTGAACTCCTAAAAGGCTTATTTCCTTCTGATACTGCTCCAGTTGCTCTCTGTGGGAAACTATAGAGTTTATATATTATTCATCCAACTAAAAACCCTGAGGCAGGACCCCTATGGAGACTCTTCAGTAATTGGTCTCCAGATGCTGGTGATATGCAGTGCTCTAAAAGTCCTTAAACATCATGAGAACACAATTCCATCTGCTTTTCAAGCTGCGTATGTTTAAAGGAACAACACAGACTGCTCACCCACATTTTCAGGCATCTCCTACAGTGCCTAATTATTCATGAACTCATGTGCATCAAGCTACAATTTATGTGGCTAACATAACAGCTTAAAATTTTCAAATTAAATAATCACTGTATTATTTAATAAATATCTGTTGCAGCTGAGCAACCTATCCACAAAAACAGGATACAGCAACAAAATTATCAATTGCTTTAATGTTCCCAGAATACACATAAACAGGAGGCAGAGAGTGAAAAGCATGGCAGTAATCATTCTGCATTAAAATACCCTGGCAAAATGCAGGTATGTACAGTGAAAGTTCATTTAGCATTTGCCTTTATATTCTGAAACAGTAAAATTATAACAACACTTAAATCTTAATTTCAGTATGACTCTAACATGGACATTTATGCAATTCACTCAAATAGGGCCTCAAAGCAGGCCTATAATTATTTTGTTCTCAACTTGAATGGTCAATCCCTGCATTTTCTTGGACCTTGCAAACTAGGAATAATAAACATCTTAATATTTCTTTTTCCAAGAATACTAACGCACAAAGGATATTCGTTTTAGGACATCTCAATTGTGAACATCATTTAAACGCTCCACATTCAAATTATCAATGATAACTTAATTCAGATCTGCAAAGGATGCTGACAAAAGTCACCCTTTCTCCCTTCTGTCTTACTTTGACCTATTTTCAGGGTTCCCTACTTCAGCTTGTACAGGATCATTGCTCTTTTTTTTGAAGTCTCACCCAATACCTTCTGTTTCCCTCAACTGCTGTACAGGCTTGAAAGGCAGTAGAGTTCAAGGCTGAGTAAGTTCAAACTAAGTAAGTTCCTCTAGCCTAGAGGTACTCTGACATCAAGGTCAGTGAGATGCAACTGATACAATTTGTAGCCTCGTGCCAAAATTTGTAGGCACATCTAGGTGCATGGAAGGACTATATAATATGAAATCAGAGGCTACTCATGCTAGAAGCAGCATGGACTAGGAATCATGGTTGAAAGAAACATGTTTCCTCAAGAAGGAGGAAAATAAAACCTAAACTGTCTTAGTAATGCTACATGTTAACAAGAGAAGTACACTAGGTAATAAAAAGGAGTAAGATACATAAAACAAAACCTACTTGGGGAAAAAAAAAAATTCGTCATGAAATTATGAAGCAGCGTATTATCAGAAGTCAGGTTCAGGCCTTCAGGATGACAAAGAGGGACACAAAAGGACAGTGTTTGCAAGTGCCAACAGATTTCTCACCAAGTTCAGGCAGTGGCTTAGAGAACATACATTATAACATCACAGTCACTGCCTACAGTAAAGCAACCTTGAAACAAATGCACGCAGCAATGGTTTTGTGGTGGTTGCTTACGCAAATTCTTACACCTGTAATGAGGCTGTTCTCCAGACCTCAGTAGCCAAGAACAAGTGTACAAGAATAAATCAGTAGAGTACTCTAGACTGGAGAAGCAGCCTAACCTAATTTTTATTTTACTTTTTAATCAGATGTGATTATTCAGAGGATGTTGTCTTGATCCTCAGAGCTGGTCAAAACTTTAGATCCAGAATTTATTTGCCTCCCACTGTCTCAATAATAGTGGTGAGAAATCTGTTGGCACAGCAGTCCAAAACTAAGGTGTGGCAAAACAGCTTTGTACAGCAACTAAAATTTCAACCATGTAGTAAATGACACGTTTTTTTCTTCTTTTTTTAAAGAAGAAAGAATTTTTATATTTTTGACTTCCTCTTCCTGAGAACATAGTCTTCTGAAATTCCTCTTGAGATTCTCCATTTCAGATCCAGTGAGAACAAATGCATTTCTTTTCTAGCAAAGCTACATACTTGTTCTGTCAATTCACACTTGGAGTCAACATTTAGCAAAATATAATCCTGTATAAATTTATCACCTTAATTACCTTCAAAATATCTATATTCACAAGAGATGACAACAAGGTGATGAAAACTCAGTACCTCCTACTACAAAGAGCATTCACCCTTTGACATCTTTGTTTTCACACCTACATATTAACTTTTTTCTTAGTAACAGAAATCAAAATAATTTAAAGATGCTTAAACTCAATCCAAGAAAAATGACAACAATATATTTTTCTGTGTAGGTATAAAAAGACGTGGCCTTTAGACATGAAAAAATATGCCTGTGTGTTTGTACCCACGTGTACACTTACCATTTGTAAGAAATTTTCTCCTTAGCAGAATTTTTATTACTCTGGAAATCATGATTCAGAGTTTTTACAAAGAGTTGGGTAAAGAATCCTCCACATGTATGTGATGAAAAAACTGAGTGCATATAAATTGTAAATACTGTAATGAAATAATAGAGGTAAGTTATGTAGTGTTCAAAAACACAATATTTGAAGCAATTATAAATTAATATTTGAAACACCTGCTATTTAAAGCACTTTAAAGGCATTCATTAAGTATCTGATGAAGTATATGCAGCAAAATAAGTATACATTTTCAGCCTATTTGTCTTTTGCAATTAAAGAAAGCTATGCAACACAGCTGTATTTTTAATTAAAATTTGGAATATTCTCTGATGTAGTGAGCAGCTCTCTTATACTTTTCCTACATTATCATTACTGAATTTTATGGCCCAAAAAGCTATCCACAAAGTTGTTGAGTTTATGTTTATGAGGTTCTATCAGCAGGTTACATAGATCTGAGCCCTTCTGACACACAGCACCTCACACTCAGTATTTTAAGCTTAAATTACAAAGCTACTATTTGAATATTTCTCATTAATGGGGTAGCATTCTGTGATTGTTGTACTGCAAGTCTTAAAAATATTTATTACTTGCACTTATTATTACTCTATGCCATGAACCCACTGGGAAAATGACACTTCACTGTGAGATGACTTCCACATGGAGCAACTAGGGAAATGCATTTATAATGCTTGAAAAGTAAAACAGCAGTTCGGGGAGTTATGGCTCGCAGCTGAGAGTTTTGAAGAGATTATATTAATTTTCTTAGAGTAAATCACTGTAGTAGAATAATCAAATTTGTGACTGAGAAAAGCACAAGCAAAATAATCTCAGGAGGATTGGGAACATGAAACAATTACAGTAAAAGGCAACTTTATGGATTTCTGTTTGCAGTAGTTGTGTCCCAAACCCCTCTGAATAAGGCCCATTTCAGATTTATTGAGGGAAAGCTGAAACAAAGAAAACAACATCAAAGCACATGGAATAAATATATAGAATAGTCCATTTGTATACACAGTTGGCTAAATAACAGTAACCTGGGATGGATTTTCATGTGGACTTAGAATACATCTGGAAGACTAAAGAACTTCTTTCCATAATTAATGCTGGAAATCAATGCTATGAGAAAATAAAAACAATTGCATTAAGCTGATAAATAACATGGGGATAATATTTTTCCTACATCACTTCAAAGGATAAAAATTTACCATCAGCTGGGACATTATTTTGAATTCAGAATCAAAAACATATTCTGTAATTTATGGTTGGCTTGTCTAATGTAAAAGACCCTGCTTACATCACTGTAATATCATTATAGTTTATAGTAAATAAGTTTATATAGTGCATTATGATTATGAGAAGTTACTATAACTATACAATATTGGTATCTTTTTGTTTTTTTAAATGGGAAAAATGTTTATGAAAATGACAGTGGAATTACAATCAAAGCTAATGTCTCCTGAGCAGAGTCAAAGAATAATAGTTGTAAGACTGCACTGGTGAAATGTCTTACCTATCTTCTGTAGGAAATACTTTTAGAACTAAAGAGTTCTAAACATATTAAGATAATGTTTTGAAGGCAGCATGACCTCAGCATCAATATGCTGTGTTTGCCCTCTTTGAGGCATTAATGTTTCATATAAACCAAAAGAAGACTATCCTTTTCTTCCTACAGCACGCACAAAGCTCTTCTGCACTATAATAAATACTAGAGTATGTGCAATGTCACCACTAACAACTGGACATTAATTGGGCAGTGGGGGTGGAGGAAAAGCAATAGAAACATTCTATAGGCCTATTAGGACACATTTTAAGTGTGGAAAACCATTTTATGCCTATAACTAAACACATAACAAAATTTTTTGTCTATTATATATACAACACCATGTACACAATGTATATTGAAATTGTCTTCGCAAAGTTTCAGTGGAGGTATAAATGAAGTGGTAGCTATTCATACAAGACCTCTTAAAAGCAGTATAAAATAATTTAACAGCAAAAATACATTCACCTATATGTTCAATCTTTCTAAACATCAAATAGATCAGTAAACAAATTATCAGTTTGCTGGAATGTAATCCTTTTATCTCAACTCTTCTGAATTCAGAAGATTAAGTCTGGTGCTACCCAAGCAGAGAGATCACCTATACAACAAAGATGGTTCCTGTTAAGGAAAGTTGAATTGCTTCTGTCACACAGCAAATGGATGAATTTGGGTAGAAACGTGTTACAAACTGACTTTAGAGTTTGGTGTTTCCAAGCCTTTCTGGAGTCCAAGAGATGCCTGACTGCAGTGCTGCAGTACCAGTCCCAATACCTCAGATGGATATGGCCATCTGCCAGGGACCAGATCTGGCTCACTTTCATCCACTGAAGGCAAAACTACTCCAACCCATTACGGTGCACTGCCACACTTCTTCCATTGCTCAGTAGCAGAGTATCAAAAGGAAACAGCTGGCTATAGAGCAATGCCTCCACAGTAATGCTTTCATAGCTGTGGAGGAACCATAGGCAAAATTGCATCTGGAATATAATTTTTCTCAGTAATCAATAAATCTGATCTGTATGACCTCACCTAATGACATTTTTGCACATCCATAGTATCTTGAACGAATGAATTTGATGTTGCAATTATTCTTCATAGGATAAAGTGCATTTTTTTTCCTTTTATGCCCTCAACCTAATAACTTTTTAAAGCTATCTCTATTCCTATATCAAGACAATGAGAAATATCATCAACATTTTTTTTTCACTGTCTTCTTTTACACATACGTAGTGCAAACCAGGACTAATTAGGTAGTCTTCAATTCCTTACTGTGAGGGTGACGAGACACTGTAGCAGGTTGCCCAGAGAAGTTGTGGATGCCCCATCCTTGGCAGTATTCAAGGCCAGGCTGGATGAGGCATTCAGAACCCGGTGTAGTGGGAGGTGTCCCCATCTATGGCAGAGAGCTTGGAACTAGATGATCTTTAAGGTCCCTTCCAACCCAAACCAGTCCTCAGTAACTCCTTCTAACAGTAACAGTGCAGACTTTGGCTCATCAGGACCTACTGTTTCCTTCCACAAACCATTTTCTGCTGCACTGCATATGTGCTGCAGACTCAGACTGCTCCACTGTGTGGGGACTCATTCAAATATCACCAGAGGCAAAAGCACAGCATTAGGAGGAACATTGTGGCACAGTTTTACAAAACAGGGTTGCTGAGAAAACCACAGACAAGCAAGGATGAAAGCTGCTAGAAAGGAAAATTCCTGAAAAACTAACCTGATGTGGTGGAAAGATACTGTGGCATTAGGGACATAACGTAACTGCCTTAAGGAGATCTTCATGACTCAAGGAGACTTGAATAAAGAGAGTATTCTTAAAAACAATAAATTATGTAGTACTACTACTCAACCAGATTAATCATAAGGACAAAAGGCCCAGGCCAGCCCAGAGCAATGGATGAAACTCACCCCACACTAAGTAATCACCCGAAGTAATCTCTAAACTATTATTCTGAACTGAACGAGGATGAGAATACCAGAGGGCTGGAAGAGGGCAGACATGGTATCTATCTTGATAAAATACAAGAACTACAGAGAATCTGGGAATTTACAGACTAGTCCAAATAGATTTGATCCCTAAAAAAAAATAAAATTGGAGTAAATTAAAAAAACGTGCCAAACCAAAAAGAAGAGAAAAAAATATAGGCACCTATAAAATAGGATGAGAAACAAATACAAGTTTTCCAATAGCAAAGTATTGCAAACAATTCAGTTTTGTTCTTAAACAAATTAACTGCTAACTAGAAGAGACACTAGAAAAAGTGAATTTTAGCAAGGTTATTTGACACGATGTCCTAGGATTTCTTGTAATGAGCATTGCCTGATGTCCACAAACTTTTCAGAACAAGCCTTATGATGTAGAAGTAATTTCAGTTCTTGCTTTCCCTCTATATAAAGGAAGATACATATATACGTATTTAAGTAAAAAACAAGCACACAGCCATAGCAACATAAAATTAAGAATAAAGGGATTGGGATTCATTCATACTCAAGGAAGACTGAGTGTTTCACAGCTGTCCATGAGTAACAGCCCCATAAGACTTATAAGTATCAAAGAAAGATTTGAAGACAACTGTGAAGTACAATGTAGAACATCACAGATTAGACTGATGCATACTAAGATTCTGCAGCAGGGAACTGGCTAGAATAAAGTTTGGGTATGAAAACTAACAAAATAGCCATAAGCAAAGATTTGTGCTGAGGATGAGAAAAAGAGGAAAGTAAAATAAGGACAAAATCACAGTAAAAAACATTTTGAAAAAAAGCTTCATTTCATATGTCAATATTTTAAAGGATTGCACAGGCCCTCCTAATGTATGTACATTATCTGAGTAAGATGCCATGCTTGAGAACTCAGTTTTAGTAAACACAACATGGTATCTGGGGCAAATGGTAGTTACATATCTGCAAGTACATGTAAGAAAACATCAAATAAGCAAACACACACTTTAAAGCTGGCTTGCAGCCATGGATTTGAAAATATTGTAGAAATCATTTTACTAACTTTTTCTTCCCCCAAAATATTAGCACTCAAGAGCAGACGCAAACACTTGCAGATTCTGCTAGACGCTGAAACATATTTGATCTCACCTTCGGTTTCATGTAAGAATATAGTTACAGTGAAGGTTGAAATACTAAAAATACAAGAAGGTTTAGATTATCATAGGAAAGGGATAAAGAATCAACTAAGATAAAAATTTTAGGAAAGCATGCAATAGTTTAGAAGCAAGGAGGGGAGAAAAAAAAATTGTAAAAGAATCAGAACCTCCTCATAAAGATACCAATACTACAGCAAATCTACTATAATACATATAAATGCTTTTACTAACAAAAGGGTGAAGATACTGCAATGAGGTATAAATTCGACAGATCTAGTCTAATCATAGATCAGGGCTCTTGGAGACTAATCTTACAAGATTCATGCAGAGTATTAATGAAGAATGGTTCAGATCTAGAATGGTCTAGAAAAGAGAAAAGGGCTAAATCTTTCTATAAAACTGTAATGTACACTTCAGAAGACAAAGCAGTATCAAGCTGCAGGCAATTAACAGTGAAAACTAAAACCCATTAGAAACAGGGGAGTATCACCCCCTGGAACATTACACTTTTGAAGATGGAAATCCCATGGGAAAGGTGCTGTGGAGAACACACCACCTTCTTTCGCAGTAGGCAGTGTTAGTCTGAACAGAACATCATCAGAAACGAAGACAATATAGGGCAATATGGTAACAGGCTCCCAGTGGGAGAGCCATGTGTCTGTTCCGCTTTAGCAGGACATGCATGCTCACTCCAGGGAGGAGGCAACACAGGAAAACAGCAGGACGAGCTGTCAGCTCTGACTCCACTGGGGCACGGGAGGATCTTCTCCCCAACAGAACGTATGGCATTTTCTCATTTTCTGTAACAGAAACTGAAAACAGGCTTACCCTTGATGGCCTGTGGGAAAATGCAAACTATATGGAATCTGACACACAGGTTTATTTATGGTTTTCTAGGGCTCCTCTCTCTATCACTGAGTGTTTGGATACTAGAGGGTGCTTTCAGGAGAAGGGGAATGGCAAAAGGCTTCTGGGCTGGGATAGTTCAACACAGCAGCGCACACTAACAGCACAAATAAATATTCTAATTTTATACAGAAACTGGTTCTTATTCTTATCTATAAGAATAAGAAGCTATCAGTGTTTTTCATTTTTGCTTTAGGATTTTTTCTTCTTTTAATTTTGTAGCTACAAATTTTCTTCTAGCTTCCTTGAAGAGCCTCCTTTTACAGTTGGCATGGTTTTCTAAATTGTTTCCAACTTCTTTATCCCAAGAAACAGCAGGTGGGAGTATTGATATGCCATTGTCATGGGATTCTCTTACACAGAACAGCAGTACTACAGTGCTCTACATATTTTTCTACTAACTTCTGGAGCATAATGAGATGGACGACAACATTGAAAACAAGTCACTAAGGACATGTGCTGTAAGTTGTGCTATGAGCAGTGGTGAGTTTCCAGAGGGAGGTTTGCTGCTGCTGCTTTCTGTTTGGCCGCTCAAGAACCTCCTGCAATGGAGAAGCCACTGAGAGGGGCAGCAAACAAGCACTGCACAAGCACAAAACACGCCAGACTCTCTCATTCTCACACACTGGTAAACACACTTGTCCCACTTGAGAACTGTTCTCCAGTTCCAAGTATGTGAGCCTGATTTGCTTCCATTTACTCTCCCATAGGTGGCTTTCTTCAGACTCATCCCTACGACCTTACAAGCACTGAGGCAAAACTAATGAAGCAAACACAGTCTAAGGTAGTTTATTTTTTAAATCAAGAAACTGAAGTTAACATTCATATTCAAAAGTTTTCACCTGTTTCATTGACCTTCTTTATTTATTTTTAAGGACTTCTCTATATTCACAATCATGTTACTCTCTTAAATAACAACAGTAGGTTGTTTTCTTGTGTATGTTAGAATTACTTTCATAAAAAGGACAGAAGAAAAATTCTATACTTCAACTGTAAAATCTCTGAAAAAATTATATTTTCTTGTTGAATCTTAGTTGAATCTTGAAAAAACTTCAAGGTATTTCACTCACAGTTAACAGAGAATTGACCTCAATAATTAAAAAATAATGAAAAAATGCAATTTTGTTTGGACACCCACAATAAAAAAGGTTGAATTCTGTTCTGAGTTGCAATATACTAAATATAGATGAACAACCAATGATGAAATAAGTCTAATAAAAAATGAAGACAAGACATCAGAATTGCCTTCTTTTGGAATAGAGGAACATAATAATTCAAGGCAGGCCAGAACAGCTGACCACAATCTGACCACAAGAAAGATGAATGCAACGATGGTACAGAAATTCTCCGGAAAGGAAAAAGAGCCATTTTATAGTTTATTTAAAGCTGATCTATAAGTACTGCTGTAACTCCACTGACTCACTAGAATTAAGTAGTGTATCGGGTGAGGACCTGCCCCTAGATAATATGGGGTCACGTCAGTTGAATTTCACCCAGAAAATAGATGGTAAAGCTCTATCCACTATATTCCCAGAAAAGCAAAACTAGCTGGGGATTCAGTAAAAACAATTTAGTTCATATTTGAAAAATGCTTTAAATGAGTATAGACATACATATGCAAACACACACACAAACACACAGACTTGTCAGAATGGAACACTGACAATCCCCTCAAAAGATGCAATCATTGGGTGGGTTTTTTATTACTGCTTTGCATATGCAGATAAGACTGCCTTTGGCAACATATCAGTTTATGCATTCTGGATAAACATTTTCATATAAACATGTGAATTTGCAGAGAGATGCACTATCTACAGTTGGAAGTTAATTTCACTTTCCACCATTCTGCTCTTCCTCATCGAAACTGTACGTATTTTCATCAAGTTTTGCACATCAGGAGTAGTATCAACAGAGGAGGAGAAGGTTAGATGTAGGGAAATTGCAGACATGTTGCTGTGCTCATTTTTAGGCTACTTTTCTGTCCTGAGTTCCTGTCATAGACTGCACAGATGTACAAGCATGGACATTTCAGTTCACAAAGACGGGTCTTCTCTAGGCCAGTGAGACCACAAAGCAGAAAAAAATTTCCTTTGCATTATTTTTACATCCTTCTCTTTCCTTCCACATAGCTACTGTGTAATTCCAGAGTACCAGAGATAAAAAACTGAACAAACTAAAGCATGCTTACCCTGCATTGACTATGATCCCAATTACTGCAAACACACAGAAAGAACACCCAAATTCTGTTGTCTAACTGATTGAAATGACAGTATATATATGAAAGGGATTCCTCACCTTCTCTATGAATGTATATAACAGACGAAATCAACGAAATAGCTGAAATTTTCAAAAGACATGTAAAATGTCCCGTTTCCCTGTTGAAATGTCACTGCTTTAGTCTATTAGTCCATCATCCAGTTCATACAACAGAACCTCAGGGATGTGCATTGCACTGTAGGCTGGGCAAAGCAACTCACCTCCTGACAGCAGACTATGAATGTGCTGAAGGACCAAAACCAGAAACAAAACAACTGCAGGCTTTATCTAGTGTGACAGATGTATCAGGTAACATTTGGCCTGTTGGTCTGACCAGATGCCACCAGGATCCCCGAATCACAAGTCCCTGTTCCTCTACAAGCATATGGACTATGCAAAATTTAATTAGCACTTACATAGCTGCTCACTAGGAATCAATATAATTCACTGAGGTTATCTTCCACTTGACAACACTGTAAAATGCCTAATCTTTAAGACAATGCTGACCCAATAGCTTTCACTGCCATCTAAATCAGGCTTATCAGGTGCAAAGGAAACCAAAGTTGAAAATCAAGAACTTGGCTGTGACTATGATGATGCAAAGAAGTTCTGAATAGACTTGCTCATGACAAAGGTGTCTAAAAAGTGGCTGAGCAACCAGCATACCCCTAGGGATTCAAATCTCTAGGCTTACACCAGCTGAACAATTCCTGCCAGCCTGCATCCCAACACCTACATATCTCAGAGGTAACTAACTCAAAGCATCAAGAAAAGATTTTGATGGTGACTATTTGAGGTACTAGCATTATTATCACCTGATGGTTTAAAAGCTATAGAAATCACATACAAGTTTATATAAATGCTTTAGCAATATTTTTCTCATTATTTAATTCAAAACTTCCTTGAGTTAAAACCAAGGATCTCACCTGAATGACTTTTAATTATATTGATTACATTATATGAACAGCATTAATTATTAAAACATGAGAAGCTAAAAGAGCATTTCTACTGTTCTGCTTTTCTGTGGTATGCAGGTTGAATCACTAAACCAGTATTTAAAAAAAAAAAAAAAAAAAAGGAATCACAGTGATTAACAAAAAACCCAAAAAGCCAAACGAACCAACCGAAAAAAGCACCAAACCCAAACAATAGGAAGCAAATTAATTTGGAAAGAGAAGTAGAGGGGAAAATACAAGAGCATTTACTGAGAAGAGGTGTTTACTCCTTCAATTCATTCTTCAAAGTTTTGTGACTGTTGAATAGAAAATATTTACTGATTTATTTTTTCCACAGGGAACCACAAGCAGTAAAACTGACAAAATGCACCATAATGTTCAGTACCCCAAATATCAACTCACCCAATAAAGGAAGAAGAACAGCCAACCTATTCAGCCAGTTCCATTAGTCTAGAGATACCAATGGTGTCATTTCTTCTCGCTGCTTTCACATAAATGATGGAAGTGTGGGTCTTTCACAGTTTTCCCCCCCCTACACAATTAAGTTTGAGCCAAAAATGTTTACCAGTAGTATCATTTGTTCTGCAAACTGTGTTAAAAATCGCAAAGCAGTTTTTGCTCAGGTCAGTCCATCAATTACTCTTCTATACATTTTTCACTGAACAGGAGTTTCAGCAGTGAACTGCCTCTCACTCCTCAGCACACCAGATGAAAGATCTAGTAAGTAAAGATTTTAGACGTCTTGGATATTAGTCCAATAAGATAATATTTCTATTCCAGCTTCGGAAGCATTGTTATGTGTAGTAACGTGTTCCTGGTCCTGCCCGCATTTTCACACTACCTGAATTTTTGTTTTCGTCCCTAAGACTACACGGGCAACTAATAACAGATGAATGCTTACTGTGCAAAACAGATATCTGTGCATGAAGTCAGTGAACTCTCTTCATCCTATCAAGCAAGAATCGTTTCCAATTATTTAGCACACACACAGAAGTGAAAAAGTAGAATGTTTAATGGAAAGAAAAAAACCCCAAAACTTTCAAATTCTGAATGCTTACTGCCTGGTTCTTAGTATCCCCTATTCTCCTGTGCAGCACAGTTTAATGATTTTCTGGCTTTAAGGAGGAAAACACGCTTTCCAAGGATAATAAAGGGGCTAAGAAGGCTGCACTTAATTGGAAGACTAAATTTACTCAAAGTGTCTCTGGATGTCTGCCAGACTCTTTCAGTGACACTTACAACAATCTTTAAGAACTAACTAACTAAATAAATAAATAAATAAACGCCAGTGAACCTCCCAAAAAATTTAAGGCAACATACTTGCATTTAATATACAGAAATAAATCAGTACATTCAAAAGCTATTGAGACAGAAATGTCATTACATTTTTAGCATAATTTTTTGAGGGGAGGGAAACAGCTTCCAAATTACTTTTACAAAACCTACACTGTGTTAATAGAAAGCGTATCTTTATGAAAGCACAAAAGCCAGAGAAGTAGATTTGAAAAATTCTGCCAGGCTTGAATAGCAGAAATCCCGATTAGGAAGACAGGCCAGCTAATCATTTAGTAATTCTAGCCTATTGTTATAAATTCCATTGTCCAGACTATTCAATGTGAGCAATTAAAAAAGTGCATATAAAAGTAAAAAGTGAAAAACTCCTTACTTCAAACATCATTCTGCCTTATTAGTTCTTACAGAGAAATAAAAAGATATGATGACTACAGTGAATGGACCTGTATTTACAAAAAAAAAAGAAAAAAAAGGGAGCTGAGGAACTTTCTTAAAAAAGCCCTTTTATTTTAACCATTGCCTGAAGCTTCATTCTTTTCTATTACGTCTATTTCTATTCTTTTCTATTAGTTCTGTGACGTAAGGAAAGTGTTTATCTCATACACATCAAAACATTAAAATATAGTCAAATACAAGAAGGAGCCTGCTTCAAATACAAACACACAATTTTAAGTGAAGCCTGGGATATTTACATAAATGTATAACACTTTTGACATTTAAGTTTGAAACAGTTTTTCAGTCACTATATTTAAACAAAGAATAAATACATACACTAAACACCAGACTGGGGTCACACTCATATCTCATTCCAAAGCAGATCAAATTTTGAGTCAGATGCAGTGACAAGTTTTTGTGTCACTCCTTGCAGTGACTAAGACTCATGAATTCACCAGTCTGTCATCTTAGTAAAAAGAAATCAACAATATATATCAAAAATATATAAATAGACAAAAAAAGTGTACATGGCCCCATAGGTAACAGACCTCCTCTCCTTCCTCCCTCAAAGAGTATGTTTGTACAGTGTCACAATTTATAGAAATGCTGAAATAATAACATGAATATCTGGGTTATCTGCATTTTAAACAATGAAGTGTTTATATTTTAGAATTAGAAGATGTGTAAGTTAGAGTTTTTGCTTGTTTGTTGTTTTTTTTTTTTTTGGCTAACCATTATGCTGATAGGCTGATCTTTTCACAAAAAGAGTTTTCAAAGACATTAGTTTCTCTAGAAGCAGAAATTGATGGACACTGGTAACATTTTCTTTGCACTATAAGCTTCTTCTCAAAGCGTCTCAATGACTTTTTGTCATCTCTGTCTCCATTATCAGTTTCAGTAAAATGATTTTCACTAGGTTCCAGTGAAAGGAGGGAAAAAGGAGAAAAAGAAATAATAATGAACCAGTTGCTTACATCTTCGATCATTTCACTGACCCAGAAATCCTTCAAGCACAAATGTAATTTCAGGCACATGAACAGTACTATGACTCCAATGGAAATTGCTCCTGGAATTGTTAGAGTAGAGGGTTTCTCTAAAATAAAGACTAAAAATCTCAAGCGCTAAGCAAACTGTAAGGATTTCAGAGATTTTAAATAAAAGTCCTCAGTTTTCTCTCATATACTTCTTATGCACTTTTTAAATACTTTTGTTTTAGCTAATAAAAGTCTGCAACTTCTAACTTTCACTTAGAATAGTTCCATTGAAGACTGAATAAAATGCCACAAGAACTTATACTTATGAGGATTTAAACATCCAAACGAATGTAAGGAAACAGGACATTAATTTGCATATGACCTAATATTAAATACACTTCAGATTAGGGAAAAAAACCCCAAACACAAAATCCCAACCAATAACCAAAACCCAAATTCCAAATGGAATTGGAACAAAATAGTTTCAAATAGAACATCACAGTCTGTAAGTAAAAATGTGTCAATGAGAGTACAAGAATATGAGGAAAAATCATTTAGCTGATACAGTGCTTTGAAGGAATGCCTCAGCTATAGTACTGTCAGACCTGGCACACAGCGTTTTCTTTTGAGACTGACTCTTCCCAGCACTAGGCAGGATTTTACATCATACATGACAAAAAACCAAACCTGAATGAATCGAGAAAAGGGTGGGCAATCATCATAGAAGAAACAGGCACACAGGAAAAACATTCCATTCTTATAACTGAGGGCTACAAATATTATTAGGAGAATGGAGAACCTCTCTTATGAGGAAAAGCTGACAGAGCTGGTCCTGTTTACCTGGTGAGGAGGAGAACTTACCAGTGCACACAAGTATCTTAAGAGCAGGTGTGGAGAGACTGGGCCAGACTTTTTCAGCAGTGCCCAGCAACAGGATGAGGGGCAATGTGCACAGAGTGAAACACAGGAATTTCTATCTCAGTATCAGGAAAACTTCTTTACTTTGAGAGTGACAGAGCAGTGTACCAGGCTGCCCAGATATCCTAGGCAACGTGTTCTAGATAAACCTCCTTCAGCAGGGGTTTGGACCAGATGATCCCCAGAGGTCTCTTCCAACCCCCAAAATTTTGTGACTTTGTTACCATGAATAAACAAAACATTTCTTGATTTGTTAGATATATATTCACAGTATTAAGCAATTGTACCTATTAATCTTTCACACTGATGCAAAAAACACACTTGGCACGAAACAAACTTAAATATGGAGTGTCAGTCGCAGCTATCATTGACAACTGGAGAATTTTATGGTACTCAAATATAACTACAATAATTAATTTATTTACTTTCTCATTTTAAAATCTTTATCAAACAGATGCATGTGAAAATACTCAGACCTTTGAATACATACTTCTGGTAGAAATAATCATTACAAAGGGAAAAGATCCACTGAAAAGTATAGCTCAGCTTTTTCTTTAACTGCCAGAAAGACTCAGCAACAAGCACATGCTGGGCTGCCTTGATCATAGTCCCCCCAGATTAATAGGCATGGGGGGAAAGTATTTGTGGAAAGCTACTCACAGCTTCAGCACTGTGGCCAAGTGCTCAGCTGTTAAGGGCTGTGTTAAGCCAGCAGGGAACCTTCAGTTTCACACGTGAAAGGATGAAAGGGTAATTTCTGTGCCAAACCGAGGCTTCAAATGAAGAGTCTGGAGCATCTCTAATTCTATTTGACATGAAACACACTCTCAGAAGGGTTAGGCTGAATAAGTATATTAAACTGAGCTCTATTTACTAGATTATGTATGAGAAACTGGAAATACAGACCCTGTAGGAAAATAAATTTTCTTCTTTGCTCCCAAAGGACTGGGAAAGAAAGAATTGCCAGAAGTTAGCATTCAAGAAATTTGATTCAAATGGACCAGTTAGTTGTTAACAGATATGCAGAGATCCAAAAACAAGGACTCAGATGGTGACATGTCATCAACAAAAGTGCATCAGATTTTTAGTTCAGAATCCGGCCCCCTGCTTCAATTAAAGAGAATCTGGTAAATACAATGCTCAGCTAGCACAAGAAGGTAATGCTATAAACATCTACACTCTCTGACCAGGTGAGTAACAAGTAATGGAAGAGGGCACAGCATACTTGGGGAAGTTTTCACTCCTGTGAAAATTACTCCTGTGAAGAACCTCCTGGCATGGAAGAAATAAAGAAGCACAATAGATACTATATTAAATACTGGCTACACAAATGGCTATTAAAAAAATAAAGAAACTCCCACTGTTTGAGAAGACAACAAGTATTCCCTAGACAAGTAGTCTAGAAGTTCTGTTTGCTTTCATATTTGTGTTTGGAAAAGTATTAATGTAAGTAATCTAAAATCAAATTTTCAAATAAAAGCTCTACAGTTTGTCTTCACATAATAACTAACATAATAACTAATTATCATGTACACCACATGCATGAGAATATGTATTCTATATTTTCAGGCATCCATAAAATCTTTACATCAAAAGGATTAATCTATATGTAGAAAAATAAGAGATTCTTGAGAGAAACTCTTGATATTTTAACAGGGCCTATTTATTCAGAAAATATAAATCAGAGTGCCAGAGAGAGACCTCTTTTAATCGTTCTCCATTTGCCCACAGAGGGCAAAACTACCAGTATGTAGAATGAGACCCAACAGTACCAATTCAACTAATCCAAATAGACATAAGTAAAGACTTATGTGCATTGCTAAGTCTGGCACAGGAGGAAAATGGAACCCAAGATTAATATTTTTTTTAATTTTAACTTTAAATTTTCTTCCAGTAGGAACTACTGAACTTTCAAGCTGTCCAGCACTGGAAGCCTTCTTTGTATGGAGCAGCAAAAGGCTGCCACATAGATCTCCTACTCAAAGTATTTAGAGAGACAACTTTGCAACTTCTGGTTGCAATTTGTTACCAACAGTGAAACAGCAGTAAGAGTTGAGACTTCCCAGCCATCAGACTTCTAAAAGTCATTATATGGTTGACTGACATGGCAAAGGGTCAAGCAAATGCTCACCTTTACAGATTTGCTACAAGAAATGAACTATTATACCCTTTTCTCTATGGAATGCTCTTTTGTCCTCTTTTCCCCCCAGACTGTCACAACCCAGCACTTCTGCCACTTTCTCTTCTGAGCTGTGTCATTCAAAAGACCCTAGAATGCAGAAAAATCCAAGCTTTTTACTCTACTCATGCCCTGCTATTTTTGCTATTCTCCAGCCCAGACCTTAGAGAAGACAATGCTAACAGAGCCAAAGCCTTTTTCTACTACAGCAGTGTGAGGCAACTAAGCCCCACTCTGACTCTTAGTTGCACTAATTAGCAGAGACAGCCTTGAGTGCATCACTATCCCGAGAAGTGGGATAATGCCTTCCTCTGCTTTCCAGCCATTCACTTCGTGTGTGTTGACTCTCAAAGAAGCTGCTGAGGCACATTAGAAAGACAAGTGCTAGAGCCACAGCAAATGATTAAGAGATGAAGCTACTGTTTCTTTCTTTCCAGGAAATACTTGGATGTCACACAGTTACCTACTTCTTTCTAAAGAAGAAGTTACATTCTTCTTCCTTCTTATTGCTAAATCTGCAATAGGAAAAGCTTTTTAAAGATTTACTCAAGTTCAGTAAAAGGACTAGGTACGAAAGCACTGTGTGGGGTGTGGATCTGCAGAGGAACCTCGGTCCCATCTGGTGGTGTGACAGTGACTGACGAGTGGATTCTGGATGGCAAGACAGGGACATTTACTAAAAACACTGCAAAGGAAAGAAGTGGCTTTCCAAAAATGATGTAGTTTCTTTTTTCCAGGGGCCACTAATGCAAAAATAATAAAAATGAGGAATTCTTTAAAGAACATTTACAGACACAGCAAAACACTAGGAGACTGTTTTTCAAGGTCAATAAGCAGCCCACTGCTACTACTTATTCTACAGCTGAAAAATCAGAATATGTACATCAATAGAAGGAAAATTTTTGAGACCTGAAATGTGCACCAAAATTCCTTCTTCATGCCAGAAAGAAGGCATATGAACTACAATTCAGAATCAATAGCATGCTGACAGAATGCTTCCTGGTCTCAATGCTCTCTGCTCTTTACAATGAGGTTTTTTTTTAATTTCAGAACTTAGTAAATGTTTTCAAAAACCGTAAAGAAATGTCCAGGGAAAGTAAAAAAAAAAATATGGCAAACATACACAATACTCCTTTCAGTGCTCCTTGAGTCTAACCATTTTCGTTAAAGGTCATTTGAATAAATATTCCAGTCTTACCTTGAAGCCATTTCCACTGTACCAAACACAGAATTGTTCACTACATTATACAGCTGTATGACTTGTGTTTCATAAAAAATTACCCTTCCTTTGGTTTACTTAGAAACCAGCTTCTACCAGATTCAACTGATATTCTCTAATAATATAAAAATAAATAATGTCTATTAAAGAACGGGTGCTAAATCTATTCACCTCATACACTTATGTGAGGATGTGCAAATACATTTAATCAGTGGCAGGCAAGCTTGGATTTTGTGATATCTACTTACCATCAAGCTATGCTTATATCCTATATAAGTACATTTGAAACAGAAAAATACCAAATTCTATTTCAATACATTAAAAAAAAAGCATAAGAGATTACAGGAACTTTAACTGTAGAGTAAGGAATAGTAGAGCAGTTGTTCTAAAGGAGAATTCTACGCAAACACATTGTCAGAGTTTAGAAATGGCACTCCCTAATTCAGTGCCCTCACCGAGACTCTCCCAAACCACATGCTGCTCTCTTGCTGCCCCTTCCTGCTGGGCAGGATGGATTTGAGAATTGCAGACTCTAAAAGTGAAGATTGTGGATTGAGATAAGAACTATTTACTGGAAAGAGCAATGAGGTAAGAAAACAGTAACAGCAACAACATCCAAAACAGAAGGTATAAGACAATGTCATCATTTCCACAGAAAGCCCGCACAATAAACAAACACTGACTGGGAATCCCTTTTCCCCAGAAGAGAGAGACCATGACATGAGCTGATGCAGAATAACATCAGAGCCTCAGCCATACTTCTCCCAGCTACTGCAAAAAAATTAACCCTGTTCTAGCAGACACCAGGATATATTACCGTGAAATGCAAGATGTACTTTAAAAGCTTAAGTGATTTGAACAATTAAGACAAATACCAAAATTATTTGATGTGATTTTGCATATATTAGCAAAAAAAATTTTAAATTCTTGCTGGTTTTGAAAAATGCCACATCCCTTCCTTAAAGTGCTGCTGCAGGAAAATAACCCTGTGAGGCTGAAGTACAAGTCTGTGCCATCATCATCTACGTTACAGTTCTACAGTAAGAGTTACACCCTTTGAACTTTGCTGTTGCTTGCTTGGTCAATTAAATTAAAAATTAAGACTAAAACTTAAAAAAAATTATATAAAAAATAATAAATCTCAGAAACTCATTTCATAAAAGGGAAGTGTGTATATATTTATAAAAATAAAGTAAAAAAATTAAACTTTGAGTATTTTTCTGTTGCATTATTCTAACATGGCTATGAACTGATACCACTAAATTGTCCACCTCCAAAATACATAGTTATAACATGAGTAGGTTTTTTGGCACACATGACTGTGACAATTATGAGGGGTGTCTGGCCAGCTCTGCTGTCCAAGAGAGATGCTACTGAACTGCCAGGGAAGCTTGCCATTGAAAGTGAGACAGAAATAAAGTACTTCAGAGCATTCAGTCAAAATACAGGAAAAATGCCCATAGCATTCAGTCACCTCTCCTTTGAAGAATTTAGAACAAA